>PVHX01008559.1:0-82627 GCA_004024805.1 Geosciurus inauris | reverse complement strand
TAGATTTCCTTCTTATCCTCTTCACATTTTACAGCCAAAGATGACCAGGCATAGAGAGCTTGAGCAGCTCCCTGAGGACACAGCTAGTCCATGTGTTGCTGGGATTTGAACTCGTACAGTCTGTTTCCAGAGCCTGAACTCCTGGCCACACGGCCCACTCCTTCTCCCTGGGCCCTTTCCCACCACAGAGAACAGGCTGCTCCTCCTCCAGGAAGGACCTCCAACACCAGAGATGACATTGTTCAGTTCCCGGGGGTCTCCGGAGGTCACCATACTCATGGCTCCACCTCCAAACCCTCTCCATTGAGAAGTGTGGTGGCAGAGGGTGCACAAGTACTCTGACGTGAATGTTTGTGACTCTCCAAAACCCACATGTTCAAATCCCAGCCCCCGAGATGTTAGTAGTAGGAGGTGATCAGGTCATGAGAATGGAGCCCTCAGCCTTATATAAAAGTCCCCAAGAGCTCATTGTCCTCTTCCACTAGATGCAGACACAGCTAGCAGATGCCACCTATGAGCCAAAGAGCAGGGCCCCACCAAACACCCAACCTGCTGCTCCCTGATCTCAGACTCTCTGGCCTCCAGAACCGCGAACAGCAAATTTCCATTATTTCTCAGCCACCCCACTGATGCCATTTTGTGGCAGCAGCCCATGGGACAAAGACACATGGAAGCCACCAAGAACAGCAGCCAGTGCTACCCCACTGCCCGTGCTCCCCATGTGAACACGACTCCAGGGACCCGCAGCAGAAATGAAGGGCCATCCCTGGAGCTTCCCCACCTTCCTGCCCCCTCCCACCCTTTCTTCTTCTCATAATCATGTGATGGGGACGACAACGCTGTCACCCCCCACCATGTTTGGAGGCTGGAACCTGTATGGAAATTAGAAGAGGCTACTATTTTAAAACTTGGAAATCAGTCCTACAACTCAGCACCAATATTTTACAATTCCAGTCACTGCCACGGTTTTAAGCAGATGGGTTCAGTGCCCTGACCTCTGGCCCACACCCTTTCTTTGGTTTCTTCACTAGCGTAGAGAACGATGTTACCACATCCCTGGTTTTGAACATTTGAGAGAAAGAAATTATCAGGAGAAGGAGTGAGTCCAGATGTCTCAAGCATGACTCCTGAGAACGCAGTCTTCACAGTCTCCGAGCTTAAGAAAAGGAGTGTGACATAATGAGAAATTAAAAATACTTGATCTCTGCCCCTCTCCTGCTTTGGGGCACACACCTCTGGATGGAGCCCCCATCCTGTGGCATCTCTTGCTGACTCCAGGTAGACGGTGCCAGACGTTACTTACACGGTAGGGACTCCCAGTTAGTGTCTGCAGAGAATCAGGGGGTGGGGGACCACGCACCTGGTCACAGTGGTGTTCTGATGTGAATCAAGCACGGAGAAAAAATTTGTTTTTCTTATCCAAGGGGGTTCTCTGGTTTATATAGTTTATATAATTTATATTTTCTGGTTTATGTAGTTTCTCCTTTAGATAAACTTTAAATCCATTTCGCTCTCACCCAGGAAACTGACTTGACTTCATAAAGGTCATAACATTTCCAAAATTACTTCCAACTGGTTTTGTCTTCCCCAGGTCACCTCCAGGTCCCACGGAAGGTTGTGACAGCTAGAGAGGGGGGTCTCTGACAGAACAGAAACCAGTGTGCATTAGGAAAGCCCCCTGCCTGACAGTGGCCTCTGACCAACCGTGACAAAACCCAAAAAAACCATTTGAGACTTCTTGGATCTGTGGATCAGCACCCCTGCCACGGCCATGACCCTTGCCCCCCCCCCAACACCCTGGAGCTGCCACCTCCTGCCCCCTGCATGACCACTGGCAGCTCAAAAGACTCAGAGTTCATATTCTAGTCCTTCAGTCTGTTGGAAAACGTCCCCTCATAAGTCTGCAGCAGTCCTGAGCATCGTGCAGCCACCAACAATGCCCACAGCCACTGTCCACTCAGTGTCTGCTCCGCGCAGGACAGCTCAGACTATCACAACGGTCCAGCAAGAGTACAGGTTGAACCATGGTGGCAGCAATAAAAGTGGTGAGAAGTAATGACATGCAGATGTACTTTTGGTGGGAAAACCTAAAAGGACTTGCTAGTAGACCGACTTCAGAGGGGAAAGAGGAAACTCAAAGGTGACTTCTAGGTTTGGGACTATGGAGTTTTGTTTTGTTTTGGTTTTTGGTTTTTGTGGTACCAGGGATTGAACTCAGGGGCACTCGACCACTGAGCCACATCCCCAGCCCTATTTTGTGTTTTAGGTAGAGACAGGGTCTCACTGAGTTGCTTAGTGCCTCACTGTTGCTGAGGCTGGCTTTGAACTCACGATCCTCCTGTCTCAGCCTCCCAAAGTGCTGGGATTACAGGTGTGAGGCCCTGTGCCCGGCTTGGGACCCAGGGGTTTTCAGGGGCAGCCCACAAGGCAATGGAGTAGGTGGGGATGAGGGATCCAAAACATCACTTGGGCCATGTTAAGGTTTTGACCTTCATGACATGCTCGTCCGCCTTGCAAAAGACAGTGGTCAGTCCCTCGGCCTCATCTTACCAGGACAGCATCACTCTCACTATGGAAGACAGAAAATGAGCTGAGGCGGTAGAGACTGTGAAGAGCCGCACTCCCTCTGAGAAAGTTTGGCAGGGAAAAGAGTAGCAAATGGGACATTCGCTGACAATAAACACGAACTCAAGAGAAATCAACATGGACCTAGTGTCACTTGTGTTCTCTGAGATAGCTGCATGTTCTAGAAGAGAGGAGAGACTGGGGGTGTAGAAAGAACAGCTGTAGAAACAAATGCTATGCGATGGTAAGCCAGCAGGAGCTCTGGAGTCCACGTGTCCGTCAACTGACAGATGGACAAAGAAAATGTGGTGGGCTGGGGTGGTGGCTCAGTGGTGGAGCACTTGCCTAGCATGTGTGAAGCACTGGATTCGATTCTCAGCACCACATACAAATAAATAAAATAAAGATTCATCAACAACTAATAAAAAAAATAATTTAAAAAAAAAAAAGAAAATGTGGTGCATGTGCTCAGGGGAGGATTTTTCAGCCATAAAAAGACGAAGTCCTATCATATATAACAATGTGGATCATCGTGTTAAATGAAATAACCCCGTTTCACAAAGACAAGTACCTCATGATCTCACTCATGGGGACTCCAAAAGAGCTGAGAAGTTGTGTTTCTTTAAGTTAAAGAGGTTGAGAGTGAGACAAACGGTGGCTATCAGAGACTGGGGAAAGGGGACAGGCAGGTAGAAATAGGAAAAGATTGATTAGTGGGTATTGTCATGGTTTGGACATGAAGTGTGCCCCAAAGACTCAAGTGCTGAATGTTTGGTCCCCAATGCAACAATGTTCAGAGATGGGGCTTATAGGACATGACTGGATCATGAGAATGACCCCCTCAGTAGGTTAATAATGCTATGGCATTATTGGGGAGTGGTACAACTAGAGGAAACAGGACCTAATTGGAGTAGTGGGAACTTGGTGTGTCCTTGGGAACCATGTCTTACCCCAGCCCCTTCTCCCCACCTCTCCTTCCTGGCTGCCATGAGATGAGCAGATTCCTTCCTCCATGCCCTTCCGCCTTGATGTTCTTCTGCCTTACCTCAGGCCCAGAGCCATGGAGCCAGCTGACCACAGACCGACACCTCCGAAGCTGTGAGCCAAAAGAAACCTCTCCTCCTTTTAAGCTGTTTGTGCCAGGTGTTTGGTCATAGCAACAATAAGTCAACTAACACAGATACTAAATTATAGTTAGATGGGGGGGAAAATGTTCTGGTGTGTTATTTCACAGTTGGATGACTATAAGCAATGATTATATATTGTTGGGTTTTTTTAACCTAGAAGAAAAGGTTTTAAAATGTTTCACCATTTTAAAAATAGTTAAATTGCTTGAGGAGATGAACATGTTTACCCTTATTTCTTTTCTTTTCTTTTTTTTTTTTTGGTACTGAGGATTGAACTCAGGGACACTCGACCACCGAGCCACATCCCCAGCCCTATTTTGTGTTATATGTAGAGACAGGGTCTCACTGAGTTGCTTAGCGCCTCGCCATTGCTGAGGCTGCCTTTGAACTCGCGATTCTCCTGTCTCAGCCTTCCTAAGTGCTGGGCTACCTCCGCACCCAACTACCCTTATTTGAACCCTACATGAGGTGCACACGTATTAGAACATGCCGGGCAGCCTCAGCTGGGAGTGTGGATACCTCTGCTGTCGCTGTAGAGACAACAGTGAACATGGTGCTGGGCAGGCACAGGTAGGGGCGGCCAGTGGAACAGGAGGCAGCTCTTGTGTGTGGCCCTGATCTGGCTTCCCTATAAAATCTGTGAGGAGGGTACCTGCCGGTGGGAGGAAGAGAAGCATGCACAGAGTCAGGGAGCTGAGCAAAGAAAAGGCACCCAGAGCCATCATCCCCGAGAGACCGCGGCTCGGCACTGGGAGCACTGAGAAAAGACTTCATTGCTCACTTTGAGTTCATTGGTCCCTGGCGGAAGGTGAGGATGTGAGGTTGGTGACAGAGAGGGCAAAGACGGACGGAGAGCTCAGAGAGGCTGGAGGCAAGTGAACTGGAAGAAGCGAAGGGGTGGCATGTTGATGGCCATCGCTGAGGCTCAGGCATGGGAGCCGGTGCCGGAAACGGGCTCTAGAGAAATACCTGAAGCTCAGGAAGTCAGAGAATCAAGAGGCCAAGCTGTTGAGCAGATGCCCACCTCTGTTCCCAGTGCCAGATGCACATCAGGATCTTCCCAGGATGCTCTATTTTAGTGCCCAAGTTCCATTGACCAGATTGCAGTTTAATTGGTGTTGGGTGGGGTCCCGGGTGGCTCTCCCATCGAGTAGAGTCAAATGGAGGTCCAAGTCACTAAGAATGGCAGCGAGGACGACAGTGAGCCAGGCAAGGTCACCAGTAAAGGAGGGGCAGCCAGGAGTCTGCAGATGACAGGGCAGAGTCAGCAGAGTTGGGCAGTGGGAACTCCGAGGACAAGAAGCAGGAAGGCCTGTGCTCGGGAGGAAGGAAAGAAGAGCAAGGCCCGGGCGCACGGGCGCACAGGTGGTGGTGCGCCTCCGGGGCCAGCCACGGCGCAGCACAAAACCTGCGTCCACTCGCCAAGTGGGAAGCTGTGTCACTGCCGACCAGGCTGGCTTCAGGGAAAGAGCATGGGTGACGGGGACAATCAGAGGGCAGGGTGAAGACCAAGTGAGGAGTCAGGGTAAAAGACTGAGGTGCTGAGGACAGAGAGCACAGATCTGGGTGGGTCCCCCAGAGCAGGGAGGTCCAGAACAACCGGGAAAGGAGCGTGACGTGGCGTTCCTTGTGTTCTTTTCTTTTTCAGCTTTATAGACAACTCAGAGCCAGCTGTCCAGAGCTAAGGTGTGCAGCTTGATGCGGATGGTGTATGCAGCGATCCCTCCATGCAGCAAGTGGACGTCCCCAGCACCTCACACAGCACCTCGCACGTGTGACGCTCAGGAACCACCCTTTCGGCAAATTCCAAGCATACGACCCAGCCGTGTTCATTACAACACCACCTGGGCATCTGACTTGGAAACCCAAGGGTGGCCAAGGTGACCGGATGTGAGCAGGACAGGTCTGCTTATAGAAAACGGTTTTAGCAAAGACCTCAAGGGCCGCCTCTTTCACCCCAGCACTGAGCGCACACGGCAGCCAACCTGGGGGAGGATAGGCGTGCGCTCCAGCTGGGGATGAGCTGCCACTCAAGAACTTCAGCCCTTAGGGACCATGGGCAGCTGAAGGGACTTGCTCTGCATTGAGAAGAGGGGGCCACTTTCCAAACAAGGCGTAGCCGCTGAACACCAGGCACCATGGTCACGAACAAAACAGCTCCCGCCACTGTGGCTCCAAGCCTACTCGGTGCCACTGTGAAGTGCAGACAGGTACCTTTCAGCACAATCAGAACAAATGGTGGACACACATTAGGTGGGTATAGGGACACCCCGGCTAGGAGGCCAGGGAAGAGGCTCCAGGCTGAATGTGTCTGTTCTCTCAGTGTCCACATGTTGAAACTCTAACTCCCAATGGTATTTGGAGCTGGGGACTTTGGGAGGTGGTCTGGTGGGGTCTTCCTGGTGAGATTCTGTGCTTAGAAAAACAGACACCAAAGCCTGTCACCCTGCTCTCTCTCTTTCTCTCCTCCTCTTCTTCCTCCTCCGTCCCTCCCTCCCTCTCTTTCTCTCTGCCATGTGAGGACAGAAAAAAAGGAGTCTACCTGTAGGCCAGGGGGAGATCCCTCCCCAGAACCCGGCCACCCTGCACCCTTCTCTCAGGCTTTCAGCCTCCAGAACTGTGAGAAAATAAGTATCTGTAGTTAAGCCACCAAGTGTGTGGTATTTTCAATACGACAGCCTAACAGACACAGACAGTCTCTACAAGAGATCACATCCAAACCAACACCTGAAGATACACAAGCAAGTCCAAAGAGAGAGGCCACCACCGCGCTCTCACCAGAATGGCAGAATTAAAAGACCCACACGCCAAGGGCTGCAGGAACCTGGAACACCTGGAGCTCCCGTACTCGGCCAGAGGAGGCTATGTTGGGACTTGGAGTCCTGGTCATAAATCGCATACCAGTTTACAAAAGACCAGGCATGGAATCACCATATGACCAGCTATACCACTCCTCAGTATTTACCCGGAAGCATTAAAGTCATCACACTACAGCGACCCATGCAGAGCCATGTTCAGAGCAGCACAGTTCACAATAACCTGACTATGGAACCAGCCCAGGTGTCCATCAACAGATGAGTGGATAAAGAAAATGTGGTCTATATACACAGTGGAGTTTTATTCAGCCATAAACAAGAATGCAGTTATGTCATTTACAGGAAAATAGATGGAACTTGAGAACATTGCGTTAAATGAAATAAGCCAAACTCAGAAAATCAGAGGTGGTATACTTTCTCTTATATGAGGAAGCTGGGGAGGAAAAAAGAAAAGAAAGGTAGGGATCTCATGGAAATTGAAGGGAGATCAGTAGAGGAAATGTATCAGGGGGAGGAAGGAGAGGAGGGGAAAAAAATAATGAGGAGTGATATTGGCCAAATTTCATTGTTATATCGTGTGTGTGTACAAATATATAACAGCGAATCTCATTATTATGCACAACTATAATGCACCAATAAACAATGGGAAATGATTTAAACACACCCCCACCACATGACAGTCGCACGTCTGAGTTTACCCCACAGAACAGATCCAGGCACTACGATGTGTGCACGGCACCCTCACCACATCTATTATGCCTCGACTGTTCTTGTCTAAGAGGTTCTGGGCAGGCGCAGTGGTACACACCTATAATCCCAGCTTCTCGGGAAGCCAAGGTGGAGGATCCCTGGAGCTCTCAAGTTGGAGACCAGCCTGGGCAACACAGCAAGACTCCATCTCTCAAGAAGGAAAAAAGAGAGAAAGCTTTTTTTATTTTTTAATTAAAGAAAAAGTCATGCAAATTCTCAAAGATGAGAAAGAGGAATAGTGCTTCTCCCTAAGTCCGTAGCCCCTCTCCTCTGGTGCTCCGGGGGGAATACAGTGATGTGGGAGGGGAAGCTGGTGGCAGTGGGGGCCAGGTCCACAGAAGGCCCTGTGGCCACAGATCCAAACTCCAGGTTTCTCTGTAGCCTTTTCCTAAGAAGTTCCAACAGGCAAGCTTCCAGCCGCTCACAGAGGGCCACCAGGAAGGGTTCACTGAGAAGGTCTCTTGGAGGTTTCACCCGTCCACTGGCACAGGAAATAATGGGAAGATTCGGGTCAGTGGCTTGGAGAGAAGAATGCTAGAGCCAGTGACGGCGAAGGGACAGGGGAGCCAGAGGGGGACCGAATGTCTGGCTCATCCATTTCACGGGTGCCTTTTACACAACACATAAAACCCAACCAGCATCTCTCCAGCAGGAACTTGGTGCTGCTGGGCCTGGCTCATTTCTTCCCAACTTTGAAGTGGGCGAGCAGCGTTGTAATTAACAAGCCATGACTCTCTCCCGCTGTACAGTGATTTAACTGCTCAGAGCACCAACCAGGTGCCTTCAGGGAAGGAGGAGAATTTTAAGAGAGCAGAAAGGGGGGTGAGGGGAGCTGCTGGAGGGTGTCTGACGAGCAGGTGCAACTTGTTAGTCACCGGGAATGCATAAAGCTCTGAAATTAATTTCACTGATGGTTCATTTTCCATTAATGTTTTCCTGGCCATAACAATGTAATACTCTAAGAGAGGGCTAGACTCCAACCCGACACAAAGGTTCACTCTCAAAGATCATTCCGAGGAGGAGGAGCGGGATCGTGGGCACAGGAGCTGGCTGAAGGTCCAAGAAGACCTGGGCCAGGAGCTCCAGAGGCAGATGCGAGGCCCTATCTGACCAGCTGCTAGCTGAGAGCCAGGAGCAAGTCACCAGCCTGTGTGGTCCTCAGTCCTCCCTGTCAATGTTTAAGAAATGATAGGCCTAATATTTTTTCTTTTTATTTTATTTATGTAGGAACTTGGGACTGAACCCAGGGATGCTCTACCACTGAGTTACATCCGCAGTCCTTTTTTAAATGTTTTTATCAGTACATTATAATTATCCATGATGTTGGGATTCATAATTTTCTCCACTGAGTCCGCAGTGCTGTTCCTCACCTTCTCCCTCCCCCTGCTCCCCTCCCTCTACTCTATTGGTCTTCCTTTTTATTTTTTTCCTACTGGTTTCCTTCTATTTATTTATAGTTTTTTTCACTAGTGCTTTGCAGATATAAAAGTAGATTCGCTGTGGCATATTCACCCATGGACACAGTGATCAGTTTCATTCTACCGCCCTTTCCTTTCCCGTCCCTCCTCCCTCACCCTCGATTCCCTGCCTCTCCTCCACCGATCGCCCTCCTATTTTCACATACGATTCCCCCACCCCGCTTCCTTATTTGAGTCTCACTTCCGCTTAGGAGAGAAAACACTGGACCCTTGAGCCTGGCTTATTTCACTTAACATGATGTTTTCCAGTTCCATCCATTTACCAGCAAATGCCATAATCTCATTCCTTATTGCTGAGTAAAATTCCATTGTGGATATAGACCACATTTTCTTTATCCCTTCACCTGTGGATGGGCACCTTTAGTTTTTATTTTGAGACAGAGTCTCACCTTAGCCGAGGCTGGCCTCCAATGTTCCATCCTCCTGTTTCAGCCTCCCTAGTTACTGGAATTACAGGTGTGCACCATCACATGTGGTCCCAGGACTCTTGTCATTATGAAACCAACCAAAGGTAAGCAAAAATGTTTAATAAATCATTAAGTGCTGAGCTCATGCATATTAAGGTGTGTGTGTTTGGGGTAGATAATAAAATTGACTTTGGGGGCTAGAGTTGTGGCTCAGTGGCAGAGCGTTTGCCTTGCACATATAAGGCACTGGGTTCAATTCTCAGCACCACACAAAAATAAATAAAATAAAGATGTGTCCATCTATAACTAAAAAAAATTTTTAAATAAAATAAAATTGACTTTGGCTAAAATAAGAGAAAGTTTCAAAAAGCAAATGCCATTGACTGGATTCAAAGGCAACGGAGGAATTAGGACAATCTTTGCTTATTTATTCATTCTTATTTTCTTCCGCTGTTCAATACATACTTTATGAGCTCCTACCCAGAGCCAGATAGAGTTTTAAGAGACATGAACAAGAATATACAGGTCCATACACAATAGCGGCCCCACAGGATGACGGTGGAGCTGCAAAACTCCTATCTCCTAATGACATCATAGCCCTCATGATGTCATTGCTCACGTGTCTGTGTTGACAATAAACAAACCTACTGTGCTTTATATAAAAACGTGATATACAATACATACGGTTCAGCACCCTTCATGAGGACAGTGGTAATATACCTACAATACTGCGTCACATATTTTCCATACTACACTTTTGATCATTATTTTAGAGTGGACTCCTTACAACTCACAAAACAAAGTATGCAGTAAAACCACGTGCCATGTTAAGCCTGTAGTCGCCTCGTATATCTCAGGTTTACCAGGTCTCCTGATTGCATCAAGAATCCACATCAAGTGACGGACCTACCCCATCTAGGTTTGTGTTGCAGACTATGATGTTCACACAGTGACTAAACCACTCACTGATGCATTTCTCAGAACGTGTCCCCATGGTTAAGTGATAGGGGACTGTAACATCTGCCCACACTGAAGTATAGTCTAGAAAGATTTTAGAGAGGGAAACAGGCCATGTGGTGTCTCTTAGTAAGTGTGACAGTGGGGCAAGCTCAGATGGGTACTGAGTGTGCTGTGTCAGTCAGTGTGGCTGCATAACAAACCATCCCTGACTCAGAGGCACAGAATACGTGGTCACTATCATACTCAGTTAAGCAGCTCTGCTTCAAGTTGCTGGGCTGAAGGACTGTAGGGACTGAGGTGACCTTGCTCCACTTAGCTTTCAATCCTTGGGGACCAGCAGCTGCCCAGAGCCTGTTTTCACGGCCATGATGAAGCACAAGAGAGTATTCTCACTGAAGCTCCCGCTCGGGTCACGCTACAAAAATCAATCAGTGAAAAGTCTCAGATCCAAGCTCAACATTCTTCCCCAGTGGGAGGGGAAGGGGAGTAGACCCTTGGGGAGGAGTCACCTAAACCAGCACAGGCTAGCACATGACCCAGCCCCAGTGACCTAGCGACCCAGTGGGCGAGGCTGGGGCGCTTGCCAGGGACCTTGATATTCAAAGCATCTGCCTACTCTCAACCTCCACCCTCACCTGCTGGAGAGAATCTGCGTTGTCACGAGATTCCCCAGCTGGTTCACAGGCACTCTGGACCTGAGAAAGGCCATCTGGAGGAGGTCATGCTGGAGCAGGGGCTCTAAGCCTGAGGCAGAGTCAGGCAGACGAGGGAGGGCATTCCGATGGAACAGCGAGTGAGGTGCATTTGGGAAGCTGTGTGGCCGTGGGAGGGGCTGAGATGGTGGTGGAGATGTGGGAAGAGCCCTGGGACCCATCGGGACATGACATCAGGCCTTCATTTAGTCCCCTACCCACCATGCACGTGGTAAATGCACATCTTCCCTGTCCGACCCCATCCCCCCCTCGCCCAATCTCATGCCCTTGCCTCAGTGAAGCCATCTAGACGCAGGGGTCGCTTCCAGCTCACCCGACACCCTGGCCTCTCCCATCTCACCCTGGGTCTTCCTCCACCACCTGCATCAGAATCAGCCTCAGAATCCCACCCCAGATCAAGGAGACCTGATTGACAGCACCATTTCCTTCTAATTAGGAAAAAGTGGGAAGCCTCAAAATGAGGATAACTTGGGAATTGAGTGGCCCTGCAGTTTAACATCAGGTTGTATTTCCACAACTCCAGGCACGAGTTCCAACAATCCGCAGATCCAATGGAATCAGAAGCCTGTATTATTTGGTTGTAATCAAGCGTTGGACACATTCAGTGACAATCTCCTATGGTGGGTGTGGGAAAACCTCCTGGATTCCAAACCTGCCAGGAAGAGGGAAGTCTTATATCTCTTGGGAAAACTCTAAAATCTAGACCACGTTAAAGACGTGCCGCTGTGTTTGCTTTCAAGCCTGTGCACTGAACAAGAAGCAAGGCGTGCGGCTGAGCAGGTGAGGTCCGCTCAGACCAGCCCGCCACCCCAACCTGTTTACAGGTAACCGATCTGCCCTGCATCACCAGCATGGAGCACAAATAGAGGTCATGGTCCTTTTGAATATTCAAATTAAATGACGCTGGGAATGCAAATGGGTTCAACCTTTTTGGAGGGCCATCGGATAGTCCCTCCCCAAATTTAAAATGTGCTTACCTGGTAATTCACGAGCTCCATGCACAGGAGTCTCCTGACAGCAACGCTTGCTTGAAAACATAAAGACTTAAGGGTAAAATAGGTTCGTCACAGCACCGGGCAGGAGAGCTGGACAAGAAACAGGAACGACGCGCTTGCAGATAGATCACTGGGGCAGGTTACGAGGAAGCAGCAGGAAGCAGTGGGCAGAGATGTTTCAGAAAACAATGGTGTGATAACAGAAGTCACCAAGCCACGCAGAGAGCACAATGACATTCATATCCATATCCAAATGGTTTCTGTTTCTATTTATCGCTTTTTGTGGTGCTAGGGATCAAACCCAGGGCCTTATACATGTAAGACAAGCACTCTACCACTGAGCAACGTCCCCAGCCCTTTTTATTTTTTATTTGGAAACAGAGTCTTGCTAAGTTGTTGAGGCTGGTCTCAAACTCATGATCCTTCTGCCTCAGCCTCCCAATTATATGCACACACCACCATGCCCAGCCAAGTCTGTGCTTTCAATCTACATCCAGATTCAGGGATGCCCATGTCCACACCTAATCTACATCTGTAGCTACAACTGTCTGGATCTACGTCATACCTGAACCGACATCTATATGCACATTGATACAGCAGTCTCAGAAAATGTCCCTCAAACACAAAGTGAAGGGGAACATTTGCTTTGGATTTCAAATGCCTCTATGTTGTTTGCAAAGTTCTTCACATAGTCCCATAATCCAGATGGAATTTTCTAACCTGAAATGACCCTGAGTCCCCGCATGCCTCTTAGAGAGGAGATCTTTCTTCCTGCCCCAGGATCTCTGTCTTTGTCCATTTTCTGTTACTATAACAGCATACCACAGATGGGGTAATGTATGAAGAAAAGATATTCATTTCTCACAGTCCTAGAGGCTGGGATGTCCAGGATTGAGGCTATGGCATCTGGTGAGGGCCTCTTTGCTGGATAGCAACATGGTGCAGAATATCCCAGTGAGAGAGAGCAAGCCTGCCATCTCAGTTCCTCCTCCTCTTCTTATAAAGCCACTAACACCATCACGGGGGCCCCACCCTCATGACCTCCTCTAACCCTAGTCACATCTCAAAGCCTCCACCTCCAAACGCCATCAGCAGATGCATTTGGGATTAAGTTCCCAACACACAAACTTTGGGGGACACATTCAAACACAGCATTCTCCTGGGGTCACAACAGTCAATCCAGCCAGTGTCACAGGAGACAAAAAAACAGGAGTGCCCCCCACGGAGGAGTCTGTCTGGCACACTGCCCCTGAGCTCTGAGTTGTCCTCTGGAGGAGAACACTGCCCTGGTGCAGATTTTCAGTGTTCCTGAAAGGTGCCAGGAAGTGGCAAGCAGCTTCAGAGAGATTTGCTGTATTTCTTGGGCCCCTGGGTGCAGGAGCAGAAGGGCCCAAGGGAGACACAGCAGCAGCAAGATCAGAGCTGGACCAGAAAGAGATATTGTCCTACGTGAGCCACAACCCAGAGTCTAGAAAGAAACAAAGACATCACGTCCCAGAAAGGAGGTGACACATCCCCCAACCCCAGCAGGCCCTGGGTGCCAGAAGCCCTCGCCTAGAATTTAAACAGTCCTGAGAGGAGCCAGGGAAGCACTGCAGACGGAAGGTCTCTCCAGCAGCACAGCACAGGTGAGAGGTGACAGTGCGAACCTCCCCTTCGGGAAAGCAGAGGGCGTGAGCTGCGCTCGGCACACTGCAAAGGGCAGGCGACCACACGCGTGGGCACACCTGCACACCAGGCTCGCCAGTGCCTCCGTCCCAGAGCCACATCTGAGGCAGAAATTCAAGTGCAAGCTGCTTATCTGGGTCACAATCCCAGGAAACACAGAAGAAAGGCACATGAGATGGGGAAGGGCAGCCAGCACAGAAGGCTCCAGCAACAGGTCCCTCTGGGAGGCATCCTGAAAGGCCAGGATGCTGGAGACTTACACACTGTATCAGTCAGGGTTCTCTAGAGGAACAGAATCATCAGGAAGTATAATTATAAAAAGGGGATTTATTAGCCGGGCGCAGTGGCGCAAGCCTGTCATCCCAGCACTTTGAGAGGCTGAGACAGGAAGATCGCAAGTTCAAAGCCAGCCTCAGCAATGGCGAGGCGCTAAGCAACTCAGTGAGACCCTGTCTCTACATAAAACACAAAATAGGGCTGGGGATGCGGCTCAGTGGTCGAGTGCCCCTGAGTTCAATCCCTGGTACCAAAATAAATAAATAAAAATAAAAAGGGGATTTATTAGGTTTGCTTACGTGACCAGAAGCCTGATAGTCAGCAGGCTGCAGAGCAGGAAGAACCAGCAGCAGCACAGTCCAGGAAGCTGAAGCCCCAGGACAGAGGGATCAATGGTGCTACCTTAGTCCGAGACCAAAGGCTTCTGGCGAATCACTGGCAGAGTCCATTTTTTGGAAGAGTGAATAAGCGAGAGTCCAAGATCCCCAGACGATCGCAGCAGGAATCCAGAACCCGTTCAAGAAGAATTGAGCTTGCATCGATTCTTCCTTGTTCTTCCAACTTTTGCTCCGTCCAAGCCACCATCCTATTGGACGGTGCTGCCCACACTTAGGGAGGATCTCTACTTCAATTGGCTGTCCCACATGCCAGCCATTCCTAGACACACCCTCACTGACACACCCCAAAGCCTCTTAATCATTGGCATCTCTTAATCCAATCAAGCTGACAGTTGAAATTGACCATTGACCATTACACCCGCTAACTCCCGGCAGTCACTGACAGGAGGATTCTCCAAGAGAAGGTGCTGTGTTAACCCCGCTGTTAGTTTTCTAGGGCTGGCACAACAGCCAACTGGAGTGGTACCAACTGCAGAAATTGGTTGCGAAGCTGTTCTGGAAATGGAAGTCCAAGGTCAAGGCCGTGCCTCTGTTCTGTGCCTCTCTCCCAGTTTCTGGGGGTTCGCTAGCCACCACCATTCCTTGGCTTGTAGACACATCACCCTGGTCTCTACCTTCATCTTCCCATGGCCTCTCCCTGTGTGCAAGTATGTCTGCCTCTGTGTTCAAATCCCCTCCCCTTTTAAGGAGAACAGCAGTCGTATTGAATTAGGACTGATCCTAATGACCTCAACCTAACTTGATCCTGTGCCAAGGTGCTATTTCCAAAAAATAGCATCCCTGTACACACATAGGTATAGGGATGAA
Source organism: Geosciurus inauris (assembly GCA_004024805.1). Lineage (NCBI taxonomy): Eukaryota > Metazoa > Chordata > Mammalia > Rodentia > Sciuridae > Geosciurus > Geosciurus inauris. The sequence goes on along the minus strand of PVHX01008559.1, from coordinate 67,667 downwards.
GACTTCAGTATCTTTGGGTTGACACAACTCTTCCTTTACTACCCCCTCCCCCACATTTCCAGCCATGCACAAGGAAGACCCAGAGCAGAGCTGCAGGTGCTCGAGGTCCTTGCAGGTGGAAGACCCTGGGATGGGACATGGGCACCAACATCCACCTCCTGTAGCCTCTAAGCTCAGTTGGCATATCTGGCTGGGCTTCCAGTGCAGAGCAAATTGGGTTAAAGCCGAGAAGGTCAGCAAGCCCCCAAGCATGACAAAAAGATTAAGAATCGTAGCTTAAAACCAGATGCCAAGTGTGTGCTCAGGCCCAGCTGGGGCCGGCTCTGCTGCCAAGCAGTTCTGGGTGCGGATGAGCTGCCTAATAACGGGAAGTGCCTCCTAATGGCCCTTCAAATCATTTCATTAAAAGTTGCAGTGATGTCTCCAGCTGAATCCGAGTCGTGCTGGGAAGGCCATTAGGTTAATCAAAATACCAGGACAGCTCACCATCTACTCTTAATTAACAAATTAGGTCCCACTGCCAACTCAGCAAAATGGGGACCAGCAATGACCCTTGGGATGGGGGCTGGGCCCAGCCTTCCATTTCTACCCTCCAATCAGAAGCTAAGAAGGACCGCGGCCCTGGCAGGAGGACCTCGCAAGAGTCTCATCTTAGATGAATCGGAAGAGCTGCAAAGTGGATCCTTCACCAGCACACACCTGCTATGCTCTCACCAGCCTTTATTATCTCCCCAGCTAACACACAAGTGCCACAGGGTGACCATCACTCCTGCTTGCCCTGGACTGAGGGGTCTCAGGGGATGCTGGACCCGCAGGGCTGAAACCAGGAAGGACCCATCAAGCCAGGAAGCTGGTCCCTGGAGCTCCACAAGAGAGGGGACTTGGTCTGATTTATCCATGAGTGTATCCCCAGGGCTAAAACCATGCCTGGCACATCATGGACCTTCAGAAATATTACCCGAATGAAGCCAGGTGCTGTGACACATGGCTGTAGTCCAGCTACCCAGGGAGGCTGGGGCAGGAGGACTCCCTGAGCCCCAGAGTTTGAAGGCAGCCTGTGCAACGTGGCAAGACCCCATCTCTTACATTTAAAATAATATTAATATTGAATGAAAACAGAACGAATGACTAAGTCTCCTCTCCATCTAAACAGACTGGAAAATGTTTTTTCAAGCTTTTTTTGGGGGCGGGGAGCAGTGCTAAGGAGAAAACCCAGAGCGCACTAGCTAGCCTATTCTTGACCACAGAAACACGCAACCGAGAATATCCATCATAGGGAACTTCTTTTCCTCTGGGGGGAAAAAAGGAAGAAAGAATCATGTCACAGGTATGACTCATCAATTCACTTTCTCACTTAACAATATGTATGTAGCCATCTTTTCCCAGGTCAATACGTAGAGATCCACCTCGTTCTTTGTAATGGTCGGTGATGTTCCGTACCACTGGATGAGCTGTAATTTATTCTACTATTTGCCTAGCGATAAAGCTGTGTTTCCAATTTTTTTCAAGGGCAAAGAGAAAAGGATCTCTGCACATGTATTTTCTTTTGGCAACTTTGTGTCAAGGTAGGTCCTCAAGGTCAAGAGCCTGCAGGCATTGTTAATTCACACAGATGTCAAAGCTCACCTGAATTAGGACAAGGCAGAGGACCACCACCCCGGCCCCAACTGAGCCCCTCCCCAGCAAGACTATAAGGGTGGAAACCCAGTAGCTGACCCTACCAGGTGCCATCCTTGAGATCTAAGCAATATGATGTGGTACCTGCCCTAGGAAGCCCCCTAGTCCAACAGAAGGGAACAGGAAAGGGAGCACTCCACCAGGTGCCAGGAATGGTTCTAGGTGCTTCTGCATATGAAATGCTCGGGTATACCACTCATTCCATCTTTAAACAATTCTGCATCCAAGGAAAGATTATCTCAATATTACGGAAGAGAAATGGTGGATCAGAGAAGTGGTGTGCCTTGCCCAACAAGTTCAATGAGTAAGTGACAAAGTGGGGTTTTGCTCCTGGTCTTAGTGATGCCAAAACCACTTTCGATGATGCCAGTGGGACCTGACCTTCATTGTGTTGAAATCACATGACCACTGGAGCTTTGAAAAAAGCATAAACAGACAAATTGTGGTCCCAATGTGATTGACCTGGGCGTGCCCCTCTCCCCTGGTCCGGGCTTTTTAAAGCCAGATGATTCCAATGTGCAGCCAAGGATGAAAACCACAGCAGGAGCCCCAGGGTCCCCCAGCCTGAGACTGCATCAGACACACCTCAGGGCCTGAGAGGGGCTGATTGCTGACCCTCGACCCCAGAGTGTCAGATTCTGGATGCCCGAGACTGTGCATCCCTAAGCAGCTCCCAGGTGACGCTGATGATGCTGGTCTGCAGGCCATACCTGGGAAACACAGCCCTGCATCATGGACCTATCTGCACCCTTTGTTCCATACCCATTTGACAGATGGGGACACTAAGAACCAAGCAGAACACTACCCAGCCCAGAAAGCCAGGCAGTCACTGGGGAAATCAGATGGCCTCACCTAATGGCTTTAGGGCCCTAAAAGCTAAGAGAGTATCTTGGTGGGTCCTTGACGCCCAAGCCCAGCCCATATGACCATTTCCTCTCTGCCTGGTATTTCTCATGTGCTTAATGATCCTACCTTTAGTTAAAGAAAACCCTGACCTCCCTGCCCGCTTTAATTCTTGTATAAACACACACATGTACTACACAAAAGGAGTGATCAACGGAGCAATCTGAAACCCCAGGACACCTCTACCTGCAATCGGGTCTGCGTTTTCATTTTCTTCCATCTCCCAAGAAAGGAGACCACTCCTGCTGAATTGCCAGCTGCTGCCAGCCAGCTCTGGCCAGCCCATCCCCATACCTTCATCTAAAAGGAACTGGGATTGAAAGGGCAGAAATGACACTCGGAGGTCCTCTGGACCATCTCCAAGCGTCTCCCATCTCCTGGCAGGACGGCAGCTGACAAGGATTCCCGGGTACCGGGACACCCAGTGGAACGCGATCTCCTGGCGCCCCCTGCTGGGTGAGCGGGGAATGGTTGGGAAGCCGTCGCGGCAGGAAGCGCAGAACTTCAAGGACTCCGGCCTCTGCCTGCCTGCTCTAGAAGGGGCGAACTCCAGAAAACTAGTCAGCCCTTGCAAAACTACCTGGGCCTAGGGGAGCAACTCAGTACAGCACTTGCCCAGCATGCTTGAGGCCCTGGGTTCCAACCCCAGCACTGAAAAAAAATAAAAAACTAAAACTAGTTTGAGCTTTTACAGACATTTCATTAATTCCCACAGTTACGTCCCTGTCATTCACCAGTGTTTGCTGGGCACTACAAGGAGTCTCAGAAGAAACACTAGAAATATAAAGAAAATAGTCTCTACAAGGATTGGCAAGCGACAAACCACCAATAAATCCAGCCCACTGAGTGTTTGTACAGCTCTCAGTAAAGACTAGATTTTTACACATTTAAGTTGTTTTAATCTGGGTGCAGTGGTGCGCACCTGTAATCTTGGCACTTTGGGAGGCTGAGGCCAGAGTATCACAAGTTCGAGGCCAGCCTCAGCAACTTAGTGAGAACCTGTCACAAGATAAAAAATAGAAAGAGCTGGTGATATAGCTCAGTGGTAGAGAGCCCCTGAGCTCAATCCCAAGTACCAAAAAAAAAAAATGTTTTAAAATAATCAAAAGAAGAATAACATTTTGTAACTTGAGAAAGTTATATGAAATTGAACTTTCAAGGTCCACATCTAAAATTTTATTGGGACACAGCCACCTGCATCACTCGCGTTCATTCAGGGCAGAGTTGAGAGGTTCACCTGAGATGATACACCACACAAAAACAAAGGGTATTCATTCTCTGCCCCTTACAGGAAAACTGTGTTGATCCCTGGTCCCCTAGGGGACAGGCCAGCCCCCAGCTCCTCCTGGCCCTGGTTCTGGGCACCTCTGGATCTGATCACACCATCCTTGCCATCCCAGGAGGGAATCTCATCAGGGCCCCATGCTGGAGGATGATCCTAAGAAGTTTGGGGATGAGAGCCAGGGTGTGTGGAGCTGTACTGGGTTGAATAATGTTCCCTCAAATTTGTGTTCTCCTGGAACCTCAGTATATGATGTCATTTGGAAATGGGTTCTTCACACATGTCACTCCTTAGATTTAGATGAGGTCGTACTGAATTGGGGTGGGCGCTAAGCCCAGGGACCCACAGGCAAAGGGAAATCTGGACGCAGACACCAGGGGAGAAGCCATGTGAGAGTGGAGGGCCACTGCCACCCGCCGAGGACCCTGCAGCATTGTGGAAGCCTCCAGAAGCTACAGGAGGGGCTGGGACAGATTCTCCCTGGAGCTCCAGAAGGAACCAACGTCAGGAGCACCTTGGTTTGGAGTTCTGGCCTCCAGGACGGTGGGAGAACAAGTTCCTGTTGTTTTAAGCCACCCAGTGTGTGGTCCTTTGTGATGGCAGCCCTGGGACACTCACACAGGCTGAGGGAAGTCCCCAAGCAGACCCCAGGCAGAGCCAGCCTCAGACTACTGTGATGCAGGGGTTGGGGCCACTCCTGGGAAGCTGACCTGCGTGAGGCCAAGTGAGAGGTCTCAGGGACACACACACTTTAAATGTGAAGTGCCCGGGGAGCAAGGCTGGCATTGAAGACCCTGGGTGGGCTCGGGGTCTGCACCCTGAGGTGGGCTGGGGCATCCGCCCCGCAGGACACGATGTGGACACAGGAAAGCCAGCACTTACCTGGTGGTGCTACAGCGGGCGTGTGGGGTGAGTGTCCCCCCAAAGGCTCCTGTGTCGGACGTTTGGTCCACGGTGTGGCCACATGAGTGCTGGACTCTAAGAGGTAGGGCCTCGTGCCAGGAGATCACTGGGGTCACTGCCCTTGGAAAGGATGAATGTCGTTTCATGGGACCCCGGTCAGCTCCAAAGAAAGTGAGTTTTTACAAAAAGAGCAAGACTGGCCCCTCCCTAGCCTCTGGCTTCCTGTCTCACCGGTAGTCTCTCCCTCACAAACCATCTCCCACCATGATGCCATCCGCCATGCTGTGGCACATCAAAGAGGCCCTCGCCAGAGGCCAAACAGATGAGGCCACCTTCTATTGGATGTTCAACCTCTGAAACCAAGAGCAAAGCCTGTCATCCCAGCACTTTGGGAGGCTCAGACAGGAGGATCGTGAGTTCAAAGCCAGCCTCAGCAATGGAGAGGCGCTAAGCAACTCAGTGAGACCCTGTCTCTACATAAAACACAAAATAGGGCTGGGGATGTGGCTCAGTGGTCGAGTGCCCTGAGTTCAATCCCCAGTACCAAAAAAAAAAAAAAAAAAGAGCTAAATAATCCTCTTTTCTTTATGAAGTAACCACACTCAGGTGTTTCATTGTAATAACAGAAAACAGACTGATACGGGTGATGTGAGATACAGAGATGAGAGGGAGGGAAAGGATGGGAGGATTCAGCATTTCATCCGGTGTTTCTCCAGGAGCTAAGACTCCGAACTCATTCTCCCACAGGGCTGCCCACAGCCTGTCTTTAAATGCCTGGCTGTTCCGATATTGTCAGTAGAATGTGGATGCTTCATCAGTGGAATTTACTTTATGGATTTTAATAAAAAGGGGATCTGACCTGAGTTCCTGCTGACATCCCAGGGCACGAGGCTCAGAGCAAAGCGTTCTTCCCCAGCCAACTACACAGAAAATAGCACAAAGTTCAGTTGCTGAAAATTCCACATTCCCCTCCTCTTGGAGAGGGTATTTCTAAAGCGACAGAGGATGGGTGCTTAAAGCAGCACCATGGCAGGGCTGAAGGGCTACATTCCTAAACAGGCGGTAGAGGCCCTGCCTGTGGAAAGAGCTGAGTGGCCCCTATTGCTCACAGCATGGGCACTGATGAGGTCTTAGCCGCCCTGCGCATGGAGGCCAACTGTGGAGCTCCAGGGGCACAGGCAGGAGTGGCAGGGTGCTTGGGTGTGCACCTCCAGCTCCTCCTGCAGCTCCCCATGCCAGGTCCAAACAGGTTCATCACAAGCAAGAAGAGCAGAGCTGGGCTTGCTCCCAGCCCCTCACTCCACCTACAAGTGAAAGTTTGGAGGCCAAGGCTGGAGCTCAGGGCAGAGCAGGTGCCTGGCGTGACTGAGGCCCCGGTTCAATCCCCAACACCACAAAAATAAATTAATTAATTAAAATTTAGAATTTTTACTTGTGTTTATAGTTCATAACAGCAAAATGGTGGGACAGGGGAGATGGGCTGTTTTTGTCTGTTAAGCATTGATTTTAGGTCACATATGAAATATTCTGTTGATTTCAAATACCATCTTTAAAATCAAAACATGGTGCACAAGTCTGTAAACCCAGCGACTCAGGAGGCTGGGGCAAGAGGATTACAAGATTGAGGCCAGCCTCAGCAATTCAGCAAGGCTCTAAGCAAATCATTGAACCCCTATCTCAAAAAAATAAAAATAAAGCAGGCTAAGGATGTGGCTCAATGGTTAAGCACCCTTGGATTCAATCTCCAATTCCAAACAAAAATTTTTTAATAAAAAAGTAAAATTGAAGCTGGGTGCAGTGGTGCACACCTGTAATCCCAGCACTTTGGGAGGCTGAGGCAGGAGGATCGCGAATTCAAAGCCAGCCTCAGCAACAGCAAGGCACTGAGCAACTCAGTGAGACCCTGTCTCTACATAAAACATAAAATAGGGCTGGGGATGGGGCTCAGTGGTCAAGTACCCCGGAGTTCAATCCCCGGTACTAAATAAATAAATAAATAAATTTGAAATGTGTTCTCTTTTTGTTGTTCATCATTTGTTTTAAAACTGAAGAACAAGAAAATGATTTCTGTTAGGGGAGATACTTCTGACGTGTAGAAGATGTTGATGAATGTTGCCAATTTGTACACCAAAAATGATCAAAATGGTGGATTTTATATACATTTTACCACAAGTTCTAAAGTGAATAATGTAATGGGCCCAAGAAAATTAAACCATATACTTAAGGGAGTGAACTGTATGGCATGCAGATTATATACATAAAAAGAAGGCCTGTAAGGAGAATCCACCCTGGGGCTGGGAGGGTGGCCCAGTGGTAGAGCACAGGCTTAGCCTGCGCGCGGCCCTGGGGTCAATCCCAGCACAGAAAAAAAAAAAAAAGGAAGAAAAAAGGATCCACTCTGGGTGTCACATAAGCTAGATATGCCACTGCATAGTGATGTCCTTGTTTTATAGGAAACAGGCTCGGAAGGGGAAAGCGGCTTATCAAAGCCACACAGATGGTAGGTGGAAGAATCTAGATCCAAAGCCAAGGCTGTCTGTTCACACTAACATGAAACCCTCCTCGTCCATCCTGCCATTTGGCCATCCCCATAAGGACAGTGACCCTCTCCCAGGTGAGGGATTGACCCCTAAGTTCTTCACAGAAGAAAGATCAGGGACAAACGTAGCAATGCAGGGAGAGGGAGGTGACCTCGCTGGGGATATGTCTGCTGTGTCCTGGGCAGGTCCAGGCCATCGGGCGAGCCCACACTTGGGACAGGAGGGAGGGTTGCTGGGGCAGCATGTCACAGGCCACTCCAGAATACCCCACCTTGGCCTAAGGAGAATTCTAAACCCAAGGCAGCTGAGAAGAATCAGGTGCAGGAAAAGCTCACTGCCCTACAGCAGGATGTGAATTTATGAAGGTGGCCTCTCCCCCAGCCATTAGCAAGGACAAAGTTAATCAAGGCGACAGGCCAGACCCTCATCAGCAAGCCCTCCCAGCCTGCCCTCATGGACGTGACTGTCCTGTAGATTCACCTACCCATAATTTGCCACCCCAGAAGCCCAAAGTTCCTCCCCTTGGTCTTGTCACCTATCAGCAAACCACTCTTATTAAGTGCTACACAAGCCCAGGTCCCTACCAGGCCCCCCATGTGAGCACCATGAACACGGTAATAAATGTCTTTGGGCTTCTCTTGCTAACCTTTTATTTTTGGTACCGGGTTTTGAACCACTGAGCTACACCCCAGCCCTTTTTATTTTTAGGTCTCCCTAAGTTGCCAAGGTTGACCTCAAACTTGAGATCCTCCTGCCTCGGCCTCTCCAGTGCTGGGGTGGCAGACGTGCACCACGGCACCCAAGTATGTTAACCTGTCTTTTGTGAGTCTCATTTTCAAGGATCCAGCAGAGAAACCAAGATGGGTTTCTTCCCATAGAGACCAACGCCTTTAAATTCAGATGCGACTGATCCCAGCAACATTAGCTCCCTGGGTAGGGAACAGGTCAGGACCTCAGCCATAAAGAATCCAGAGGCCACCAGCACTCATGGAGCTCATGTTCACAGATGCAGACAGGCCTGCGGCGTGTGGCCATCTGCTGACAGCTGAAGCACCTTTTGGAATCTTGGACACAGGCCACAGGCCACTATCAGTTGGATGCATCTGAAACCCAAAGCTCTGGGTCTCAAATAGCCCGCCAGAGGCTGGAGGAAACCCCTTTCCACAAGCCCCTGGAAATGCTCCAGGTGCCCCGTGGCCCCCACCAGGAGAGCTGCCCAGAGCTCTGCTGGGGTCTTTCCTATTGTCCCTCTCCTCTCGGCCCTCTCACCAGTTCAGAGCTCATGCTCTCTGGAATCCCGGGTGGACTGAGGCAGCCCCCGGGGCCAGAAAAGATGCAGAGTGATGAGTGCGGCCCGGGGATCCTGGCCCTGGGCACTGTCCAGCCACTAATCACCTAGAGGGACAGAGTTCATGAGAGATGCAGAGGGAATAGAGCAGGGTTCCACGAGGAGCGGTTCTGCTCCACAGGGGACACTCGGTGCTGTCCCCATGTTTGTTTGTTATCACAAGCTGCAGAGAAAGCGCTCCTGGCATCTAATAAGTAGAGTCCAGTGATGTTCCCAACACCACCGCAAACGATCCAGGACCCCAAGTGTCAGCACTGCTGAGGTCGAGATGGAAATAGAGACAGAGATCAGAAACAGTCTCTCTCTCTCTCTCTCTCTCTCTCTCTCACTCACACACACACACACACAGAGGGACTCACATCATGCACAATCAACAGAAGCAGGGAGAGGAGGGGGGGCAGGGGTAGGAGGAAAAGAACACAGCCCCACGGGTCCCATCTGATTCAACTTCCAAATTCAATAGACTAACATTTTAAAGATTTGAATAATAATAAAAATGCCTGCACTTCAAAAGAATATATTATCCAAGCCATCCCACCCGCTGCCCAAGGCACCACAGGAGAAAGCAAATGAACCAAACTCAGCCGCCAAGAGGGACCTGAGAAAAAGAGACCCAGACACAGCGGGCCTCAGTCATCCCCAAGAAAACCCTGAGGTCATTTCTAATAAATAAGCAGCAAGATGTTGACAGGTTGTGTTTGTCCTGCCCACAGAGGCTTCCCGCAGCACCTGCTTCTCATCACAAGCTCTAAGTCACCCCGCGTGGCCCCAAGGACTCCTGGAGAGCCCATCTTCAAGTCAAAGGCAGCACAGTGCCTGGCAGTATGGTGGCACTCGGCAAATATGTGTGTGATGTTTCCAGCAGCTGAACGGGACCTCCTCTCCAGGTTGTCGTCCTTGCAGCAGCCTCTGCCCCTCTCTGTCGTCGCCTCCTCCTGTCTCCCCTGTCCTTGAGTCAAGTACTGCTGAAATCTAGATGTGGATTAGCCTACAGAAAAATAATCAGATGTAAATAAAATTTTTTAAAACAGGGAAGAACCAGGCATACTGGGGCAGGGTGCATGCCTGTGATCCCAGGCTGGGGCAGGAGGGTCTCAAGTTCAAGGACTGAGCTACACTTCCTGCCTCCCAGTGGTAGAGAACGTGCCTAGCAAGCACAAAGCCCTGGGTTCAGTCCCCAGCACCATAAAAGATAATCAATGCCCAGTTGCATGTATTCACAGCAACTCAGGAGGCTGAGGCAGGAGGATCACAAATTCAAAGTCAGCCTGGGCAGCTAGAGAGACCTTGTCTCAAAATAAAATAAAAAGAACTGGAGATAGAGTTGAGAAGTAGAGGACTTGTCCAGCCTGTGCAAAGCCCTGGATTCAATCCCCAATACCATAAACAATAAACAAATAAAATAAAATACATCCCATTTTGTAAATTGAGCTATCCATATAGCAATTTCTCTATAATTGTATAGAAAATATTCTTTTATGTATAATAGTTAATATGTAATATATTACTTTATTTCATAACCAAAATACCAGTGTGTACTTTTTAAAAAAACTATCAATATAAAATAATAAAAGGAAATATCTTCTCCTTTGATGTTATACTTAATATTGGTAAATATTTGTGGTTGCCTTTTAAATGTCAAAGACTAACCATCTTGATTTTTATCTTCTCCCCTTTTCATCCCTGATAATAAACTTTGTAACAATTTTCTTTCTTCAATTTTTCTGTCCTTGTCCTTTTTCCCTCGGGATTCCTTAATAATCAAGTTTTGTGTTCTGAAGATGAACAATATTTTGCAGAATCCAGAACTTGAGAGCTAGATAGGGTCTTAGACATCAGATGTGGTGGTGCCTGCCTGTGATCCCAGCAACTTGGGAGGCTGAGGCAGGAGGATCATGAGTTCAAAGCCAACCCCAGCAACTTAGTGAAACCCTTCATCTCAAAATAGAAAACAAAAGGGGCTGAGGGCACAGCTCAGTGGGAGAGCACCCTGAGTTCAATCCCCAGCACCAAAAAAAAAAAAAGGAAAAGAAAGAAAAGAAACCAGTGTCAACAAATATTAATTGGACACAGTACATATCATTATTTGATAAATGGACCATCATAAGTTACAAAGCATGAAGGTTAACTAGGACCACTGGCCCCTAAAATATGCTCAGCCATGTTTTTGGAAGCAGAAAAAAAAAAAAAAAAACAGGAGAAGAATGTGACTGAATTGTTTTGAAAGGCTAGGTGTCAAGTGTGGAGCAATAGAGCTATGTGTTTGTAAACACTGCTATTTAAAAGGATGTATGGCTTTCCTTCCAATTAAAACACCATGCAAATTTGCAAGGCTGAGTTTCATCAGCTAAAATTTGTAAACAGAAGAACTCAAATGATATCATTTCTAGTTGAATTAGTTCTTTATGATCAGACTGTTTCCTTTTTTATAATTGTTTGGAACAAAACAAAAAAACTTAACAACCTGATCTATTTTTCTTCCCAGAAGAATTCATCTCTAGAGTTCTCACTGGGGACAGTCATTATAATTAGACACCAGAGAAGCTAATAATAAAAGCCATTTACTAAGGGCTCACAAGGTGCTATTACCTCGATAGACAATTCACACATGACCTCATTTCATCCTCCCAAGAACTCTGCGAGGTAGTGCATTTATTAGGATCAAGTTCAGGTAAAAGTAACAGTACACAAAATGGCAGTGGCCTAAATAAAGTAGATGTTTACTTTTCTGTGACATAAAAACCTAGTACTAGGTGGTCTGGGGCTGGTGTGTTGGGTCCAGAGTATCAGGGAAAGGACTTTCTTCTGCCTTCTTAGTCCACTGTGGATACCTCTCATTCTTCATTCATAAAGTGACACCCCATTCCAGATGGTGGCTCTGTCTCCAGCCATTATGTCTGCAACCCAGCTCATTTGAAGGATGAAGGAGAATGATATGGTAACACCATATACCACTTTTACCTATGCTCTTTGGTCATCCCTTGATCACATGGCTACACATAGCTGCAAGGGTCTCTGGGAAATGTAGTCCTTATTCTGTGTACGCATTTACATCTCCCTCCCCAAATAAGGGGAGAATGGATCTTGGGGGACAATAAACAGTCTTTGCCACAGGTAGAGGTTATCGTCAATTCCTTTTAACAGATGAGATTTAGATGGTAGCAACATGAATGCAGTCACAGAGTTAACAAGTGATGAGCTATGATTTGCAAAATATTTTGTGACACTTGTTCTCATGTGCCTTGCACTAGTAAGGTTATAAACCTCTCTGCATTGCTCAGCACAGAGAAATTATACAAAAGCCATGTATTCAGAATCTTGCTCTTTTTTAAACAAATGCTGGCAAGAATACAAAGTAAAAGGAAACCTTATACACTGTTGGCGGGAATATACATAAGACAGCCACTATGGAAAACAGTATGGAGGTTCCTCACAAAACTGAAAATCAGTCACCTGCAATGATGCATGCCTGTAATTCCAGCAGCTCTGGAAGCTGAAGCAGGTGGATCGCAAATCCAAGGTCAGCCTGGGCCACTTAGCAAGATCCTGTACCAAAATTTAAATTTTTTAAAAGGACTGGGGACATAGCTCAGTGGTGGAGCACCCCTGGGTTTAACACCCAAAATGACAAAAATAAAAAAATAAAAATAAATAGAACTGCCATCATATTATCCAGCTCTACCATCCTGGGTATATACCTGAAGGAACTGAAGTCAGCACCCAAGAAAGACACCGGCACAACCCTTGCGCATTGCTGCAGTGTTCACAAGAGCCAAGATGTGGAAACAGCCGAGGTGTCCGTCAGCTAATGAACAGATAAATACATATATGTGGGATACATACACAATGGAATACTGCTCAGCCATAAAGAAGAATGAAATCATGTCATCTGTAGGACGATGGATGAACTGGAAGACATCATATTAAGCCAGACACAGAAAGAAAAGTATTGCGTGTTTTTTCTCATATGTGGAAATTAATGGTTTAAAAAATTCAAGATCTGAAAGTAGAAGAGAGATGATTAGGGAAGGGTAATGGGCCTGGGAGATGGGGAGAGAAGGGAAGGCAGGAGAGGGGAGGGCAGGGGTAATCAAAACAGGACGTGTGCTTGCGTGGAAATGACACACTCAAGCCCATTGATTTATACAATTAATATGCATGAATAATCACAATTGTTAAAACAAAAAAAAAAGTAATACAAAATAAAAAGAGAATTTCACTCTTTTAGACAAATGGCTGCCGATTTTATCTATCAAATTGAACTGTGCAGAGTACAGCCGCCCATGTGGCCAAGGGCAGTGCACACTGACAAAAAGATGGGGTTTCCTCTCTCTCTGGGTAAGGTGGAGGAGGGGTCTGCTGTGCTCATGCCCTGAGGGTTTGTGAGCTGTCCAGAACCTTCTGCCTCCATCCACTGCTCACTGCGGCTGTAAGGACAGTGTCACTGCTCTCTACAGCCCCCCTGGAGCTCAGACAGGGGAGCTCCATGTCTCCTCGCCCGCCATCTTGCTCATCCCAACAAGGGACACTCCAGTCGCCTTCTAGTGGAGGGGCGAGCTGGACGAGGGAAGAGCATGATAGAAGAAAGCACAGGAGCAAGTGGGAGAGGTCAGGAAGGAGCATAGGGCCTGTGGGGAGTCACAGGGTGCAGGGGGTCTACCTTCCCCCACAGTCCCCTGCCAGCCAGACCCCGATGGGCCCCCTGATTCACCAATGCCAGGCAGCTGCTCTCATGCACCATGCCAGGTATGGAGTGGGGAAAAGAGTCCCGCCCGAAAAGCAGGGAAGTGGGTAAGAAACAGAAGTAACAGAAATAAAGCAATAATGGCAAGCTGGGACAAGAGTGAGGAAGGCCAAGCCAGGAAAGAGGCCAGAATGTGCAGGGGCAGCTGGGAAGGGCCCCGTGTGGACCAGTGGCTGAAGGAAGATGAGGACCCGGCATGAGCAGAGCAGGTGAGGAGGGCAGGTAGCCCCAGGCTGAGGTACCAGTGGGCATATAGGCTCCCAAGTAAGAGAGGGCTGGGCCTGCTCGCAGGGAGAGGGGGCCAGGGTGGCTGGTGCAGAGGGCATGACAGTCCTGGGCAGGGAGTGCCTGGCCAGAGTGACACCTAGAAGATTTAAATCCAGATGCACATGGCTTCTGGGCAGGACTCAGACTGGCAGTGGGCAGGACAAGAAGACTTGTGAGAAGGTATGTGGATCCTACCTCACCTGACCACAGCCATCTCCAGTCATGACCTCCATCATTGCCCTCGGGTAACCCTGGTCAGTTTCCCCAAATCCTTTCCCAGCATACTGTAAATAGGACCAGCCAAAAACAGTGATGCACACCAGTCATCCCAGCAACTCAGGAGGCTGGAGCAGGAGGATCACAAGTACAAGGCCAGTCCGGCAACTTAGCCAGACCCTATTAAAAAATAAAGAGGGCTGGGGGTATAGCTCAGTAGTGGAGCACCCCTGGGTTCAATCTCCAGCATGAAAGAAAAAAAAACAGACAAAACCGTTAGCATGCTATGTGGTGCTTTACAACAGGACCCTGGCACCAGCCACTCTGCCTGACTCTTTGCTATTAGCTTGAGACATGCCAGGTATGTTATGCACTGAACTGAAGGCATTTTGTCCTGACAACGTAAGCCCCCATCTTCTGACCCACTCAGGGATCCACTGGTCTTGCCATCACCCAGGACCATGCTTCTGTCAGTAAATCCCCAGTATGCTGCTCTCTGTAGTCCTGAATCCTCTGCTGTACAGCACCTTGGGGCAGGTGGCTTCCAGGACAGGGCATCATCGCAGACGTCCAGGTGAGAGGGGGCATTCTCGGGCTTAGGTCACTTATGGTGGGGAGAAGACAAGTGGGTGGACTGGAGTGCCATCAGGACAGTGGACGGTAGAGGATCAGGCAGGCTGTTCATGGGGAGATGAACAGTGTGGGGTCTCTGGAGACATGGCCAGCCCAGGTATGGAGCAGGAAATGCACAAAATGAGCCCACTGGGACATTTTGTCTCATGAGATTGAGAAGCTGCCAGAGCTACAAGAGTCATGCCAGAAAAGACAGGGACGTTACTCGTGGCAGTGCTGTTCACAATCACCAAAAGGTGCAAACGACCCACAGTCTATCAGCCAGTGACGAGAAAAGCAACATGTGGGCCTGGGGTTGTGGCACAGTGGTAGCGTTTTCGCCTAGCACGCGTGAGGCACTGGGTTCGATCCTCAGCACCACATAAAAATAAAATAAAGACATTCTATCCACCTACAACTAAAAATAATTTCAAAAAAAGAAGCAAGATGTCACCTATCTGTACAATAGAGTGTTGTCCATGGGTAAACCTTGAAGATCTGCTCAGTGAGAAAAGCCAGGCACAAAGGACTCCATATTGTATGATCCCACTTATATGAAATATACAGAATAGACAAATCCCTAGAGATAGCAAGTAGATTAATGTCTGGGATTTGCTTTAAAATAGAATGAGGATGGGGAATCTAGAAAGGTACATCCTTTTTTTTTCCCCTTTTTCCTCTCCCTGGCACTAAGAACCCAGGGATGCTCTACCACTAAGCTACATCCCCAGTCCTTTTATTTATTTTGAGACAGGGTCTTGCTAAATTTCCCAGGCTATCCTTGAATTTACAATCCTCCTGCCCCTGCCCAGGCCTCCTGGGTCACTGGGATCACCGGTGTGCACCACCACACCCAGCTTAGATAGGTCTATACATGAGACAAGATTGGCCATGAGCTGACAATTGTGGCACCTGGGTAATAGGTGTACTATGCCATGATTCATGTGCCATTCTCTCTCTTACATAGGGTTAAAATTTTCTGCAATGAGCCAGGCATGGTGGCGCATGCCTCTAATCCCAGCGGCTTAGGAGGGACTGAGGCAGGAGTATTCCAGGTCTGAAGCCAGCCTCAGCAACTTGGGGAGGCTGTAAGCAACCTAGTAAGATCCTGTCTCAAAATAAAAAATACAAAGGCCTGAGGAGCCGGGCATGGTAGTGTATGCCTATAATACCAGTGGCTTGGAAGGCTGAGGCAGGAGGATCACAAGTTCAAAGCCAGCCTCAGCAAAAGCAAGGCACTAAGCAACTCAATGAGACCCTGCCTCTAAATAAAATACAAAATAGGGCCCTGGATGTGGCCCAGTGCTCAGTGGTCGAGTGCCTGAGTTCAATCCCCAGTACTCAAAAAAGGGGAAGATGGGGAGCTGAGAATATCGCCCAGTGGTTAAGTGCCTGGTTAAGTGCCCTTGGGTTCAGTCCCTGGTACCAAGAAAAAAAAAAATCTGCATCCTCACCTGAAATGGGGCCAGGTGCGATGGCATATGCCTTTAATCCCAGCAGCTCGGAAGGCTGAGGCAGGAGGACCACAAGCTTAAAACCAGCCTCAGCAATTTAGCAAGGCCCTAAGCAACTCAGTGAGACCCTGTCTGGAAATTTAAAAAAACTAAAAACAGGCTGGGGATGTGGCTTAGTGGTTAACTGCCCCTGGGTTCCAATCTCCAGCACCAAAAAAAAAAAAATCTTCAATAAAGAGTTCAAAGACAAAGCAGTCAGGAGTCAGTCTGCCCAAGCTCCAGAGGCACAGCTGGCAACTCAGCAGCAGCCAGCCAATGGTCCCTTTATGGAGCCAGCAGGCCACTGGGTAAAGCCAGGCAGAAATACATGAACAAATGCATTCCCCAAATAACAAACAGGTTAGGAAGTACTCTCTTGTTGCCAGGTATGGTGGTAATCCCAACGACTGGGGAGGCTGAGGCAGGAGGATCGCAAGTTCCAGGCCGGCTTGGGTAACTTAGTGAGACCCTGTCTCAAAATAAAAAGTCAAAAGGGCTGAGAATGGAGTTCAGTGGTAGAGCACCCCTGGAGTCAATCCCCGGTACCACAAAAAAAATAAAAAATAAACAAATATCCTTCATTTGTATCCTTCACATGCCCACCATCCTGCCCGGGTCCTAGCTCACTGTGAACTGACACAAACCGTCTTGGCTCCCATTCCTCCACCCTGGTCTGGGACCCCAGCCTCCTCTGCCTGGGGAACCACTGAGTCTTCCGACTACTGACCTGCACCCTCTTGATTCTTTCTGTCCCTTCTCCCCAGCAGTCCAGGGAAACTTTCAGAACATACATCAGATGCCTCTCAAAACTTCTTTTCTTTGAACCTCTGTATAGTTGTAAGTATGTATATAATTTGCAACTTTCTTAGTGAGGTCAAATTCACATCAAACTCCTCACTTTAAAGTGTACATTCTGATGGTTTTCATGTGATTCCTAAAGTTGTGTGGCCATCGCCATTTGTCAACTCCAGAGCATTTTCAGCACCCCAGCAAGAAACCCCACAACCCAGCAGCACTTACCCAGCATCCTGGTTTCCCCAGCCGCAGCAGCAACCAACCAACAATGCCCTCTACGGAATTGCCCATTCTGAACATTTCACATAAATGGAATCATATATACACGACCTCTCGGGTCAGGCTTCTGCAATTTAGCATCGTGTGTGTGTGTGTGTGTGTGTGTGTGTGTGTGTGTGTGTGTGTTGAGGATTGAAACAAGGGGTGCTTTACTACTGAGCTACATCCCCACCCCTTTTTATTTTTTATTTTGAGACTGGATCTCATTAAGTTACCCAGGCTGACCTTGAACTTGCGATCCTCCCATCTCTGCCTCCCATTGCTGGGATTACAGGCGGGCACCACAGCACCCAGAAACATCATCTTCTCAAGGTTCCTCCACAATGCAGCATGAATCAGCTCTTCATTCCTTCTTACAGATGAATAATATTCCATTGTTTGGATGTCTGTGTCTTGTTTATTCATCCATTGATGGACACGCAGACTGTTCTACCCTGGAGCTATCATGAATAATGCTGTTATGAACACTTGTGTGGAAGTTTTTAGGTGAACCTGATTTCAATTCTCTTGAGTACATATGTGTTCCCACAGCTGTATAATAGTTTCCATCAGTCTTGAAGTGAAGTCTGAGTCCTTTCTCCTGATTTATCCAGTCTGGCCTGGCCTGAGCCTCACCCATCCCTCCATCTCTCCAGTGGTTCCACTCCTGCTTCTCCAAGGGGCCCCAAACTCCCTTCTATTCTCATCAACTGTACTCCCTTGACCCAGGCCCTTTCAAGGGCTGTTCCCACTGCCTGGAACTGCCTGCCTGGCCTCATTATCCTATGAACTCCACATGGGCAGTAACCTGGTCCTATATACCACTGTGTCCCCAGGTACAGTGTCTAGCCCCAAACAAGAGGTCAGTAAACATATACTATTCCTTGTCCTGAGTCCACAGCACAAGCATGAGCCCCCAAGCCTCAAGAAACCTAAGCTGCACCTGTGTGCATTTCTCTAGGGAGAGTCTGCGGTTTCATCAGATGCTCACGGGCTCTATGCCAAGTCCACCACCACCAAATCACGAAGCATCAATGGTCTGTGCTTCAAACTTCAGAATTGCCGAGGGGAAAGGGGTGGCAGGCTACACTTTAGATATTCAGCACCCCTTCTCCACCAGCAAGGTCTGAGTCAGGGGCTTGGAGACAGGCCCAGGGATATCTCTACTAGTAACAGTCTCCCAAGGACCACCGTTAAAGAAACCCTGTTCCAAGCCGGGTGCAGTGGCACAAGCCTGTAATCCCAGCACTTAGGGAGGCTGAGACAGGAGGATCGCGAGTTCAAAGCCAGCCTCAGCAAGGGCGAGGCGCTAAGCAACTCAGTGAGACCCTGTCTCTACATAAAACACAAAATAGGGCTGGGGACGTGGCTCAGTGGTCGAGTGCCCCTGAGTTCAATCCCCAGTACCAAAAAAAAAAGAAAAGAAACGCTGTTCCAGAGGCTTCCTTGCCCCCCTAGGGATCTAGACATAGGCATCTGGGAGGGTCTTTCTAGTGCTGATTTCCAGGAAAAGAGCAGCCATGCAGGAGGTCACACATGCAGTAAAGAGAGGGCGCTCTCTGCCTTCTCCCCAGTGTCCTAGGAGCTGCAAGGGTCAGACGCCCTGCGGCCCAGGAGCCTCTAGATGGCAGTGCCCAGCCAGAAACAGAGCCCGCTGAAGGTCAGGGAACACCCCAAAAAGGAAGGCTGCACTTTCCTGAGCCAGGGCTGCCTACTGGATGGTGAGACTTCTGGCGACCAGGAACCAGCACCCCACAAGCTTCCCCGGCTGGCTCACCTGGGATGTGGGCAGCCAGGAAGGGAGCCGGCATATTCAGATACTCGTCAGCTGAGCGATGACAGAGCTAAAGGAGGGACGGACAGCAGAAGGGAAGGGAGGAGGTCGCTGGAGGGTTTAATGTCCGTTATGACAGCAGCTCGTGTTTATTGCAAACCCTGCCACTCTCCTAGGCAAGGCAGATCGCGCTGTCAGGTATTTCTCATCCTTAGGAGCACTTCTCCAGATCCTGAAGAGCATGTGCTACATCTAATGAAACTATAATAAGATGTGTTTAGCCAGTCCCCCAGCCGGAGGTCTTCAGGTGACCCTACAGTTCATACCATTGCATAAGAATCAGCTCCTCAACTCTCATTATGCCCTTGGAAAAGAGGTGTAGAAATGAGATCACAGGATGCAAAGCTAGGATCACAGTTATAGATCTCAATAGATTCGGCCAACTTGCGCTTAACCACTGAACCACATCCTCAGTCCTTTTTTATATTTTATATAGAGATAGGGTCTTGCTGAGTTGCTTAGGGCCTCACTAAGTTGTGGAGGCTGGCTTTGAACTCGCGACCCTCCTGCTTTAGCCCCCTAAGCCACTGGGATTACAGGCATGCACCACTGCACCCGGCTGGCATATTACTTCTTATTCATATATAAAAATGTGTCTGTCTGTACCAGTACGTATATCAGGGAACTTAAATTTGTTGTTCTTGTCATAGTTCCATTCTCCTTTTAAGTATACTGCTGATAACCAAAAATTTACATTTATGCTCATAATCAATATTTCAGAAAATATTGTCCATTGTCTTTATGCTTATAAAGTTATTATATATATATTTTCCTCCAGTTTTAAATGTCCGTTTTACATTTAGCCCTTTAATCCGTCTTAATGTATCCAGTACATGAGGTGATGCTCTAACTTCATCTTTTTTCCCTCAAATAATCTATTTTCCCAATACCATCAGTTAATGGATGCATCCCCTCCCTCCTGTAGTCACTTCTTGACAGAACACCAAATTGTCACTTGCAGAGACTGCCCTGCTTCACTGTGCCTATACCTAACTTTTAATTATTGCTATTATTAAGTTGCAATTTCTCTTATTTCAGAATTTCCTTAAACTATTCTCAGCTGTCAATTCTTTTTTACTTTTTATTTTCCAGTACTGGAGATTGAACCCAGGGATGCTTTACCACTGAGCTACATCCCAAGTCCTTTTTATTTTATTTTCAGACAGGGTCTTGCTAAGTTGCCCAGACTGGCCTTGAACTTGGGATCCTCCTGTCTCAGCCTCCCAAGTTGCTGGGATCACAGGTGTGTACCATTGCATCCAGCTCTCAACTGTGAATTCCTTTACATTTCCTTCTTTCTGCAATAGATCAAAGAGCAAATACATTTGTCTGTGTCACAACTACTCAGCTCTGGGGTCAGTTGTAGCAAGAAGGCAGGCATAGACTATACACAAGCACGTGTCAGTGCTGCAATAAAACTTGATTTACAAAGACAGTGAGCTGGATTTGGTTCACAGCCTGTAGTGTGCTAACCCCTAGGCCAAAAAGGCAGATGCCAAACTGATATCAGAAATTACCTCTGGGGAGAAAATGAGAAGTGGGGTTTTGGGGACAGATGGGGATATTAGTTCCATCTGTGGTAACTGAGGACCATTTTATATTTTATCTATCTAGTCTATTTAATAAACACTTAGGTAGTGATGACTGTATGGCAAGTACTAAAAACTCTATAAATATTAAAGTCATTAAATTCATTTAAGCCTCCTAACAACTTGAAAAGAAACTATCATTATCTATGTTTTACAGATGACGAAACCGAGGCCCAAAGAAGTTCACTGGATTTGCTAAGATCACAAGACTGGTTACTTGCTAGGGCCAGAATTCTAATCAGGCAGCCTGGCATTGAACCTCAGCATTACTTTTAGTCCTGACCTGGTGTTGTTCTTCTTTAAAGTGTTAATGTTCTAAGCCAGCCATTTTAATAAAGAGCTCCACTTTTACCATAAACTGAAAGCATAACTCAGTGGGAAAAAGCATAATTTGAGGAACTTCTCTCTGCACTTAGACCATGAAACACTACCATTTACCTGGAGTACGTAAAAAGCAAAGTTAAACACATAAGATGATTCCAAATGTCATATTTTCCCCACTGGATCTCAAGCTCCACTGATACAGATCAAGAAATGTCACACAAGCCGGGCGCGGTGGCTCAAGCCTGTAATCCCAGCACTTAGGGAGGCTGAGACAGGAGAATAGCGAGTTCAAAGCCAGCCTCAGCAATGGCGAGGCACTAAGCAACTCAGTGAGACCCTGTCTCTACATAAAACACAAAATAGGGCTGGGGATGTGGCTCAGTGGTCGAGGGCCCCTGAGTTCAATCCCCGGTACCAAAAAAAAAAAAAAAGAAATGTCACACAGGGGAAGAGTTCACACTTTAGAGACAAAAATCCCAGGTTGGAGCTCCAGCTGGGAGTCCCCAGACAAGTCACTCACCCTTTTTTTTTTAGTTGTAGATGAACACAATACCTTTATTTATTTATTTTATGTGGTCCTAAGGATCAAACCCAGTGCCTTACACGTGCGAGGCAAGTGCTCTACCACTGAGCCACAACCCCACTTGCCCTTTCTGATCATCAGCAATGCAGGCACATAACGGTGCTTCTGGAGCTAGGTAAACCATGAATGGGATATACCTACGGAGTACCCGGAGACAGTGAGGGGGTGGGCTGCTTGTCAGAGTGACCGCTGCTACTGCCCTTCAAGTCTCAGCATTACAAGAATTCCTGCTGGGTTGGCCGGCTTCCTGTTTCAGCCCCACCCTCCTGCTCCCAGAGGCTGGAGCCTGCTGGGCACACAACCCTGGCTGGTCTTCTGCCCAAGGCTAGCAGAAGGACATAGCTACAATCGGGACCTAGGCATTTTGCAGGCAAAGCCCTGATGGAGGCGGCTCAGGGTGCCACCAGAGGCCCATCTGGAAGTCTGAAAATGAGAAATTCCGGGATGGGGAAGCAGGACCTAAACCCAAAGAAGTACCAGCTCACTGGCTCCTGAGCAATCCCAACCCACAGCCCAAATCCAGGGCCAGCAAGTGGGGAAAGTGAGGCCCAGAAAGCTGACCCTGTTTCTGAAGGCACTGGAATGTCACCCACCCTACCCAGGGAGGCCAAAGACAGCCCCCTCCCGGAGGGCCGTGCCCACCAGGGTCTGTTTGCAAACACACACGGGTATTTAAACAGATGTGCGCTGCGCAACTCAGGTCCTCCTGCGGCTGCCAGCTCTGCTCACCACCTGTCCCCGCACACTGACAACACGATCTCACAGGTTCCTAGCAGCCCCGAGTACTGCTACCCAGTTTGAGGCAGAAAACAACGGAGGCCCAGTCCGGGCAAGTTAGACGTGGTTGGCAGACAAGGTCCGGCGAGCAGACCCTTCCCGCTGCAAGGGCCCCGGGGAAGCGTGGAGGGTGCGGGGAGTTCCTCCAGGGAACCAAAACCGAAGTTTGAGCCGTGGGATGTGAGAGCTCCGGGACCCCTTGCATTGAGTCCCGCCCCTGTGCCAGGCCCCAGCCCGACTGTCGCTTTAAGGCTCTGGTGGGCGGGCCCAGCGTTTCCATGGAGCTGGCTCAGCGTTGTTTCCGTCTCCACATTCCTTGGCCCAAACAGGAAGTGAGTCACTGCCAGAAAAGGCTGAGTGCCCGGCCTTAGGGGGCTCCGGGCCACCTAGGATGCCTTGAGGGGATCAGGCCTTTGTGGGTGCGCGGCGCAGCGGGTGGGAAGGAGCTTCGCGTGTTCTTGCATGGCTGAATGGCGCGTGCTGCTGCGAGGGGCTCAGACACGATCCACGTTCATGGGGTTGACTAGGGTCAGGCAGGTCGCACAGGTCTCTCCTGACCAGGCCCCCAAAAAGCCAGCTAAATGCTTTATGTACTGAGAGTTCCTATGACAGTGTCTTTTATCATGCCCACTTTACAGATGCAGGAACGGAGGCTCCTGTTGCGTGATCTCCACTTAACCTAAGTTCCTACCCGTCCATGCTTCCAAACCCCCTGAACGTGAACCCAAGCTTGAGCGCCACAAGAAAGGCTCGCAAGTACCTTCCAAAGAGCACGGAATCCGGACAAACCTGGGCTGGGCTCGGCCCTGGCTTGGCCACTCCTCCTTGGGCCTACCACTTGCTGAGTGGGAATGCCCTCCATCCATCATCGTTTACTGGGTACCTACCTAGTGACAGAACAGGGAAGGACACATGCAGACCCTGCCCTCCAGGAAAAGCAGACCCCAAACAAAAACAAGCCAGTAAATAAAATCACAAGACCAGGGGCTGGGAATGTAGCTCAGCGATAGAGCACTTGCCTCGCATGCGTGAGGCCCTGGGCACCACATCGATCCTCAGCACCACATACAAAGCAGTAAAATAAAGACATTGTGTCCATCTACAACTAAAATTAAAAAAATTAAAAAAAAATAATCACAAGACCAGATGAGAAACAAGGGTCAGAGGGCATCCCAGGGGCAGACAAAATTCCAGATTCCACCTGGAGCTAAGGTAAATGGTAACAAGAGGAGGCCTCTGAGGAGGTTCAGAAAGGTCAGCTCAGCCCCCTGGAGCCTGGGAATGACCCAAGCCCTGTATGTTCCTAGCAACCTGTGCAAGAAGTTAGGACAGGAGAACCGGCTACAAGCTGCAGCAGTTGGAAGGCAGCCCACTGGGAGGCCACTGCAGGATTCAATCTGGGCAGGGGGAGCCGGGTGTTGACTCAGGCAGCTCTGCAAGAGTCCACCTGTTTGCGCTCCTGTTGAACCCAGGCCAAGGTCAAGGCAGTGAATCACTGGGGACAGACAGTTCCTTCACAGTAGGTACGTGATGATGAGCACACAGCTGTTCCTGGGGTCTTGTCCCATCACTCTTCCCACCAACCCTAGCAACACCCCAGTCCTCACCTAGGGACAGCCTCTACCGTCAGCTGGCCAATTCACAATTGGCCATTTCAATTCAACCTGGAGTAATGGAGAGAAAGCCACCCTGCAGACAGGTTGCCAGGGGTGACAACTTCCACAGCACTCAACCTGTCACCTCATCCTTGCGTGGGGGAAACTGAAGAGGTGAGGGCCAGGGCAGGAAGTGCAGTGTGCATGGGCATCTGCACGCTTTTCAGGAATGCACGTGTGTAAACACTTTCAAGCACAGCCAGTGACTGGAGGCCATGTGGGGCCTGGGGAAGTGCGCTGGAAACTGCTCCACGTGAGCGGGGCCCCAGCTGAGCTGGTGCATGGCTGCATGCAGGGCCATGGGTCTTTTGTTTTCTAACCATCAGCTTGACCTAGCCCAGCTCCCTTCGTAGTTCCAAGAGGCTGCAGGTGGCTCCAGGCAGCCGAGCACCAAGTGACATACAGGAGCAGTCTACTGCTCAGAACACACCACCTGTACCTTCCCCTACAGCCCACCAAAGTTAAGTGTACTTCCCATGTTTTAATCTTAAAACAGAGGTAAATGGGTGGCAAGATTCACTTATGTTTGACTCTTTAATTTACCTTTGAAAAAAAAATGTGGTGTGATCTGCCCCAGACCTTTGGATTCAGTGTGGGTGGGTGGGGAGTTCAGGAATCTGTTTTAAACTAACCCAAGGTGACACAGCCCAGCCAGGCCAGGTCACTCCCGGTGAGCCATGACTCATCATGCCCGGGGCCTTGTGGATGCCAACTTCCTCCTGCCAAGCCCAGTAAGACACCCGCCTCAGAGGAATGCTGGTCTTGCTCTGACTTCCTCAAAGCCTGGAGGCCTGTAGGCAGGTAGGCAGGCAGCCCAGAGCAGGGGATACGTCCTGACAGATCCAGCTGCCCTCAGCCTCAGGGCCGGCCCCCAGGAGCCCAACCTCACTGACCACCTATCCAACTGACCAGGAGAGGAGCCAAAGAGCGATTCTGTACTGGCAGAGCTTGAAAAATCCTGGTGCCTGGGCCCAACCCCAAGGAGTCCTATCAAGCTTTTCTGGGGTACATCCCACCGTGGCTGATTCCAATATGCAGACAGGTTGAAAGCCATGAAAAGGAAGGACAAAGCGAAATGGAGGCTGGAGACAGGTGGAGAACTCGAGAGAGGCCGTGCAAACCTGAGAAGGGAATTCTATCCAAAGGATGACCACAATTAATGACCCCCATGTGGGTGCATACCAGGTGCCAGGCATCATCACACCAGACCTGAGGCGGGGCTGGAGAGGCAGGCGCTAGTGAGAAAGCTGGACTCTTATCTACACCCCACTTACCTGAGTCCTGATCATCACCACCACACCTTTTTCTTCTTAACTGGTGACTGCCCCAGCAGAAATAGGAATTTTCACGCTACTTTTTATCTACTCACTCATTCAGGAAACATCCATACCTACCCTGCACCAGGTGTTGACATCCAGAGTGCCCAGGCGTCCAAGCTGGTTGAAAATTAATATGGTCACACACAGCAGCTTAATACCAAGGAACTATGGAGAGGAGTGCATCACAGCCTCGACAGGGTGCTGCGTGCGTGTGCACGGCAGGCCCTCATGGGGAAGCGCTTCTTACTGTAGAACATGGTCCAGCGTGTGTGAGAAACAGAAGGGCCAGAGGCAAGCCTCCACATTATCAATGTACCTGTGTAAATAGAGTTCTACACAACACTCACACTAACCTAAGAGGCCCCAACAGCAGATCAAACCCCCTGGTGCGCTGGGGATGTGGCTCAGGGGTAGAGTGTTTGCAAAGCACTTGTGCAAAGCCCTGGGTTTCCTCCCTAGCAGTGCTCTCTCCCCTCCCCGAAAAAAATACCCCACACACCTGGGTAGTTACATATTTGAAGATGAATCTTGAAATGAACACAGCCATTTTGATTTTGAGATTTGCCATGGGGAGAGGAGTTTGGTAAAGTATGAAATCAACCTCCTTCCACCACCCGAAGACAGTGTGACATGGGATTTCCTCTCCCCTGGGATTTCAGCACTGGCACCACCATCCCTGAATTCCTAAAGAACAGAGAGCAAGAGAATCTTCTCTCAAAGCTCAGTCACAAGACAGGCATGGTGGTGTGTGCCTGTAATCCTAGCTAGTCGGGAGGCTGAAGCAGAAGGATCACAAGTTTAAGGCCAGCCTCAGCAACTTAGCCCTATCTCAAAATAAAAAAATAATAAGGGTTAGGGATAGAGCTCAGTGGTATAGCATCTGAGTTCAATCCCCACTACCAAAACAGGGGAGGGGGCTCAGTTCCAGCAGTGCATGCCTTGGTGGATTTAAGGAAGATGTGGGCTACACATCTACAAAGCAAATGCTAAGGCCACTGGGCCCCCGAGTGCTGAAAAAGAAACCTGAACCTAGCAAGCTGTTCTTCCCAAGTCAGGCTGCAACACTCCACTCTGAGCCTGCAGTCGCCTCCTTGCTGCTGCAGCCAGGTGAAGCCCTGAGACTCTGAGGCTCTCCAAGGCAGTTCCAGATGACAGGGTCCCTGAACGTTTGCAATGCCCACCATCCTAAAGCAAAGGAGTCACAGCCCTTGCCAAGAAGCACAGTCCGTGCCCTTGCAGTGCACAGCACCCCATCAGTACTCAACACCCCCTCGACCTGGGTCCGAGGGGTATGTCCCCCAACCAGGGATCAAGTACTACTGCAGTGAGGCCAGACTCACCCACCTGTGGCAGCTCCTTCTTGGGTTTCAGTCCTTGCCTTGAAAATTCCCATTTCACAGCACACACCAGCTGGACCATGCCTGTTACCTCCACCTCAGCTGCCCCTGGGCCAGGTGAAACCAATTTTCCGAGCTAGCCTCCAAGTTCCAGCCTCCCACAATCGCTCAACACCAACTCACATGTAGTCACCCACTGGCCAGCATATTTCAATGGCTACACCGAAGACTTGTAAATATGTAGGAAACTATTTGGAAGGTTACCTTCCAAAATTATTTGGAGGCTTACCTTCGGTGAAGGGAGAGGATAAATCAAAAAGGGCCTTGACACTAATGCCTGACATTTTAATTATCTTCACAAAAATGCATGTATTAAGTTTTCAGTGCCACTGAAACTGATGGCATGTCGACACAAACTACATGACAGGCAGATGCTGAGTGTGCATGTGAATGTTCTCGACTTCCAAAGTATTCCAGCCACCAAGATTCACGTCTATTTTATCTTTTCATCGATTTTGGAACTGAGCCCAAAAAAGTATCCCCTGCCTAGTCGTGGTTCCAGCTTTCAAACCCCACGTGACAGCAAGGGGGGAGGGGAAAAAAACAGTTCCTTCACATAGGAAGACAGAAAGCCAATTAAAGTCACAAGATCACTTCTGCTCACAAGAATCACAGCTGCCCGGCACCCGCTAAGGTGCAAGGCTCTTGGCACCTATGACCATGCCAATCCAAGTACTAACCGACACCTGCAGAACTCTGGCAGAACCCATCATATTGAAATATACACTCCTTTAAGCCAGCGATTTTACTTGCATGAGTTTATCCTATGGGGACTTAAACCACAGCAGCCACTGCTGCACTCCTACTCACTGGGAGAAACTGGGATCGGGATGAATGCCCACCCGCAAGCAGGATTATTATTCAGTCCTGAGATGTCACCATTTGAAAGATGTGCACACAGTATAAGCTGTTGTGTGGCCGGATCTTTGCAGTTTTAAATCCTAAAGCACTGTCAATACAAGGAAGAGGGGTCATCACAAACTGGAAGAGCAGCACTGAAACCTGCCCATTCTGGGAAGGCCTCAAAACCCGTGCTGGAACCCAGACACCCACTTGTGTCACACACAAACTGCCTGCTGTCTGCTGGACTTCACCAGGAGCACACGGGAAGCAGCATAGCAGGCAAGACCTCAACCCTCTCCTCAGCAGTGCGCCACAGTGACAGTGACACACACCTTGTGTCCACGCCTCTTCTCTCTCAAATAATGTGCCCACAAAAACCTGTCAGATACTCCAGAGGGAGTCTGACAGCTACCCTAAAGAGTAAGGTCTTCCCAAGCATTGGAGCCAGGGTGGCTTTCAAGAGAGGAGGAAGCAGAAGCCAGTAACATCTGATCAGAGCCTCCCCTATCCACAGATGACCTTGTTTAACTGGAAAGTAAATAAGGGTTTCCTGTGGCAGAACCTTTCAAGTTGCTCAATCTCTATCAAGATTCCCAACCCCACCACAACAGCTACCTCGGTGACCCATGGAAGTGGATGAATGGTCAGACAGCAAGCTGTGTGAAACAAAACGCCACGGGCCCACCTGCTCACAGTCACCACATGCAGGCAGCATCGGGCCTAAGCAATGATCCTGCTCATCATCGTGTTCCTAGAATGAACAGTGCTGCAGGGGCCTGGGACCAAAAGCCCCATTTCAAGATCCCCTCCTGGTGCCCTGCACCTTGGTTAGAGGTTGACCACCCCCTCTTCCTATACAGGGAGCCACCCTAGCTTTCTAAGATAAATGGAGACCTTCAGGCCCAAAGAAGCAATAATTCAAGTTTAGTGAGCTCAACAGCCCTTAGAAAAAGTCTAAAAGGCTAATTGTTTTTCAAAAATCTACACTTCCTTTAATTACATCAAAACAAAACTGCAGACAAGCCCCATGTTTTTTTGGGGGGGGCGGATTTTAAAATAAGTTATTCACTTTAAGATTTAGGGCATGTATCTACCCCAGTTGGGTAAACCACATTCAAGAATTTGACTGCAGTTCTTTAGATTTAGCCAAATGCTTTCCATTAATTTTGTTCTATAAAATACTACACATTCAAGTTTTAATATTTCAGCCACGCTCAGAACACTGCAGTGTAGGATAAATAAACTCAACCCGCTCATGCCAAGTTAGAGCAACAGGAGGAGAACTAATGAGCTGCGAGGGCTAAAGAATCAGACTCCAGCTGAAGATGAAGGTTCTGTTCGGCCAAACTAAACTTTCAAGTTTTAAATTTCAGTCTGTTGTTCTCAAGAGACTTCAAAAAGTCAACATTATCTTTCAGTACCAACGTATGCAATCTCCCATGATTTGTTTTGCATCTAAACTGACACAAAGAAAAGCTTCCCAAGATTTCGAACTCAACTGTCAAAACTTAAATTCTCCTAAGATTAGCAATCATTTCCTCTGGTACTAGGGGCTACAGGGTCATTCTGTGCTCGGGGCACATGAAGAGCGCAATGGGACACAGAAGGGGAGGGAAGGTTACCACAGGTGACAAGGAGCACTTCAGATTAAATGCAATGGAAAAAAGTAACAAATGCTAAAGTTTTTAAAAAGTTTAATGGAGCCAATAAGGCATATAAATTGTGTTCTGGCAGACCTGCTTTCTCTTACCAAAGAAAATGGCACATGTTTTATCAAAATTTGACAATTGAGAGTAAAGGGTACTAAGATTAAGCTTCAGAGCACCAACTTAAAACAAAACAACCAAAAATACTGTTATTCAACTTAGAGGAACAAGAACCAAGGCATAAAGGGGAGATTAAATATGTGTTCCTCCATCGCAAGATCCTGGAGGAATAGGAGCTCTGGCCTCTCGTGAGCAACATGTCACAATGCCAAACCCCAATTCCGGAACCTAAATTTACAATGACAGAAAAGCAAAGAGAACTCCAAATGCATTTCTTGGTATATTCCAAAGGGAAGCTTTAAAGTATTCATAATACATAGGCATGTCCGTTTCAGGTAAAATGACAGATTACTATAATTCTTCCTGCTATTATACTCTAACAAAAAATGATCCACTTTTGCAAAAATTTAGAATTACCTTTCATTCCTACTTTTGAGTATGGATTTAACTGCTTTAAATAAGGGTTATATCTATAACGAATACAGAACTTCAATTCACACAACATTTCTAACATTCCATTCACATCCCACCCAGTCAATAATGGTTAACTTAGCAAAGTTTCTTCACAGAAAGATATTATTAAATGGCTGAAGAAATCGCCAACTTTAACAAAGTGCTGTAATTACTGGAAAAACCCTTACACTGATTTGCAATGGTCATTTAAGGATAAAAATAGGAAGTAACTGATACTGGACTACAAGTTTGCAAGGAAACATTTTTCACTGTCCTACTTGATATATAATAGGATAGAATAAATTACAGTACCTGGCAGGCTGACATCAGTTCTTCATCTAAAAAAGACTATCATTCAGTTCAAGATATTAAAAATGAAGATGAAACATGCTCTAAAACGTTGTAGCTACAAGAGGTCTTATATTTACTCCAAGAGGACTCTATTGAGAACTTTTATTTAGGTCTACCTAACATCTAGAGAACCTCCATGCGATTCCACCTTTTCCAGAATGAGATTCCAAACTGCACTTCTTAGAGGAGGGGGAATGAAGGGACAGGGAGAGTTGGGTTTTGCTACTTAAGTTGTGTTCACATTATTAGTAGATAAGACAGCTTTGTCACCTTCCACCATAATGGAAACTGCACAAAGTAGGGCATCCATGAAAAATGAAAAGCAGATATGAAAGACTAGAATAAATACCTACCCCACCCATCCATCTCCCTCTCACTAATACTGAACCAAAAGGAAGCCCACTCTCAAAGTTCATGACCTCTCTATTTCAGGTCACCTTGAATGCAGTCTACAAGTTTACATTCACCATAAGGAGTATCCCGCGTAGTAGTAGTTCTTGTCTTAAAACTGAGTATTTGAAGCCTACAGGGTTAATCTGGGGCAGTTTAATAATATTGCTATTTTTAGAGTACTTACTAACACACACAAAGTGAATCCAATAAAGTTTTGTGTATTGATTCAATATTAAGTATTAATTGCATGACCATCATAGCACCTCTTTACATCACACAATCACCAGAATTAGAAACTGTGTTGAAAACTAAAAACAGGGCACAGTCCAATAATTAGAAGTTGCACACTGTTACTACATAGCCAGGTGCATGGTAGGCTGTAAAAATGGAAGCCTGCAGATCTGACGAGAAAGCCAAATCGTGTTTTTAGACAATTTTAGGAACCTGGCAATACCGTTGAAGCAAAATACTCAACACAGCAGGAAATGGACTGGGGGAGGGGGAAAAAAAACATACTATAACCAAATAAACATCTGATATTTCCTTTCCCTTTGAGAATAAATACAGTTAAGGTCACTTTTAGCCTTGGAACGGATATGTTTGCCTATGATGATCTTGCTAATGACTACACGATATCTGATGTCCTCTGCTAGGGTTATAGTTTTGGAGAAAGCCATATTACAAGAGGCATCTACTGTAAATACCTAGAACTTCCTTTTATGGCAACCACTATCGAATTCACTTGTCTTAAACAGTGAACAAGGGAAGATGGCCTCATGTTGCCTTTGCAATGATAGGTATATGCTGAGGATCGAGTGGCTTTCAAGCAGCATGGTGGGTGTGAAAATGTCTGCAGTTTAGATCATTCTGTTGCGTTTATGGGTTGGTGAGTCTGTAATGACATCGCCACACTGGGCTGAGGTACGCTTTCTAGTTCCACCATTGTCCAAGTGGAGTGCCATTTCTTCTGATATGAAAGTGTTCAAATCGACATCATGGAGTCCATTTCTCCTTCGACTAGCATTCGATCCACTGCTTACATGTGTAGGAGAGCCTGGGGTACTCGAACGCACGCTTATACTAGCCATTGCACCACTAAGACCTAGGAAGAAGAAAAGAGGTTTTAGAGTTGCTCCATTATGTAGCCCTTTTGAAAGCAACCCACTTTACTTTCCACGTTGTCACAGTGTCAAAGGGTGTCTTGCCAATTTTCTCTGTAAGGGGTCACCAATGAGCAGTTAGGTTTTATTATGGAAGAATGAATCATTTGGCTTTGATATGCATCTATTAATGCTACCAATATTCATGGCATTTACACAATATTGGTAGCTAGAAATTATGGAAAGCTTACCGTTTGTCAAGCACTGTGCTAGGTGTACAAGTTCACCATGAGATTCTCCCATCTCTATTAGGTAGGTACTGTGCAACTCGCAGAGGGGAACAGGAGGTGCTTAAACAGAACATTTTGGTTTTCTAAAGTCACTATCCCAACAGATCCCTGTGATGCATGTGTGTGTGGCGCACACAGGGGAAGCAAGATATCATTTCCAGGCCTGAGAGGGCTTGGTCCAACATCCCCTCCAGAAAAGATGAGTATCATCCAAAATAAACATTCTGGCAAGCCTGAAAAGGGTTGTTGTTAAAAATTATGCTGGGACATCACGTACAAAGGGGATGTGTGCTCGGGACAAATGGGTCTATGCAAACATCCAGGGTCGGGATTATACTTGGAGGATTCCTTAGGAAGGCCCACTCCAGTCCTTTGAAGGGAAAACGGTGGTAGGAAGTGTCCTGCTTTGCTTTCACATCATTAAATCAGAATATACTGGTCACTGGACACTCATTGCTCAGAGTCTTCAAGTTAAGGAGCCAAACCTACATTCCACTCCTAAATGTTCAGGACAAACCTGTGAAAGGTACGAGTCAGGCCAGGACACTTTATAAACCATAGCACTGAACTAAAAACCTAGCACCGACAGTGGATTTTCCACCATAAGAATTTCCCCTTTTGCTATCCTACCCTCTTATCTAGGGATTTTTTCATTGCCTGGCTGAATTTATTACGTGATCTAGTATAACTGATGTTCCTGAAGAATAAGACTTCTTAGATTTTAAAATAAGCTTAATGTTTTGATTTGGTAGGAGTCCATTTTAATTTTGAACTCTATAAAAATGTGGCTTGAATTGGAAAGTTGGGTTGAAAGAAGAATCCTCTGCCTCCTACCACATCAAATGTACTTGAATTCCCCTTGATGCTGTTCACTCTCTACGAATCCTCTGTGGACAATGCTCTCGACCCATGGCCTCAGCCACCTCCCATCTCTGCCACCGCTCAGTGGCCCAGGCTTCCCTGGTAGGCGGCTTGCCACCTCCTGCTCCAGGGACCCTTGCTCTTCTCTCTGCACTACTCCAACCAGTCCCCTCAAGGTCTCAGGAGATGCACCTCCACACACAATGGTGGTGGTCTGAGGAAATGTAAGTGTCCCTCTTTACCTCTCGACCTTTCAAAGATCAGCACCTGTTTAAAAAAAAAAAAAAGGAGAGCACTAATACCCAAGTACCTTCCTGGGTCAGGCACTATATTAAGTACTTTTAAATTTAATCCTCAAGGTAACTCTGCAACACACACATCCCTCCATTCTGCAGATGAAAAGTCAAGTTGAAAAGCCAGGTGCAGCTGTGCGCAGTGGCGCACGCCTGTAACCCCAGCACGTTGGGAAGCTGAGACAGGAGGATCGTGAGTTCAAAGCCAGCCTCGGAGCAACTCAGTGAGACTCTGTCTCTAAATAAAACACAAAATAGGGCTGGGTATGTGGCTCAGTGGTGGAGTGCCCCTGAGTTCACTCCCCCCCCCCAAAAAAAAAGGGCAGGTGCAGTGGCGCACGCCTGTTATCTCAGACTGAGGAGGCTGAGGCAGGAGGATATCAAGTACGAGGTCAGCCTCACCAAATTAGCCAGACCCTGCCCCAAAGGGCTAGGGAATATGATTCACTGGTAAAGCACCCCTGAGTTCAATTCCTGGTTGGGATGGGGGATGGGGAATGGGGAATTGTATAGAAGGTTAAATAATCTACAGTAAGCAAGAGCTGAGACTCTCAGGTGGAATCTATACTCCTATTGGTTTTTATACTGCCCCTTCTTAAAGCCTCAATTGTCTTAGCAAGAAAGTGGCTTCAAGCCAGGCACAGTGGCGCGCACCTGTAATCCCAGCACTTTGGGAGGCTGAGACAGGAGAATCGCGAGTTCAAAGCCAGCCTCAGCAATGGCGAGGTGCTAAGCAACTCAGTGAGACCCTGTCTCTACATAAAACACAAAATAGGGCTGGGGATGTGGCTCAGTGGTCGAGTGTCCTTGAGTTCAATCCCTGGTACCAAAAAAAGTGGCTTCACGGTCAAGGGCCAGCCTACCTCAGTAGGTTCATCTGTCAGTTTTCTCTCCCCCTGCCCTCTTCACTCCACCCCAAAACTTAACTGCGCACTGCCCGTCCCCATGATTTGCAGTTCTTCCTCAAATCAGGCCTGCGTTGCTTTATCAACATTTAGACCTGCTGCCAGAGGCTCCTCCGGCTTCCTGCAGGCTCATTCCTGCTTCTCCTACCTCTCCTTTTCAATTCTGGCTGGCGGCTCTTCCCTCCTGCTTCCAACTCTCTGCTCCTTCCTCAGCTGCCTCTGCTGTGTTCTCTTCTGCCCAGCAGACAGGTGTCACTAGGGTGAGTTCCTTATGCTGCCCTAGGCACTAACCAGTGTTTTCCAAAGCTGGACCACAGGAGCAGGCCTCTCTCCTGCCTCAGGCCCCATATTTCTAACTACCTTCAGGACACTACACACTTCACATCTTCAAAGAGAAACTGTACTACCTCTCCCAACCCACAGGCTTACTTGAAAAACAAAGAGAAGGAACACCTTGGGCTATTCTTACATAGCACATTCAATTACCTCTGCCTATAGACAATCTTTTTCATCTCCATCTAAAGGACTCGACACAGGACCCGGCACAGAACACTCACTGAATTCCAAAAAATAATAATGCCCCAAAGTTCAGCCTTGCATTTTGTAATCTACTGAAATCTGAGGCTCAGCTGTTCATCTCAGGAAGTAAACCCAGGCTGCTAGTTGCTCACTTCATTTAAATCAATGCCGTCACATTTAAAAAATTATCCAAGTTGTTGGCATTTTTTAAAAAATTAACACAACCTAGCCGGGCGCGGTGGCTCAAGTCTGTAATCTCAGCACTTAGGGAGGCTGAGACAGGAGAATTGCGAGTTCAAAGCCAGCCTCAGCAACGGCGAGGCGCTGAGCAACTCAGTGAGACCCTGTCTCTACATAAAACACAAAATAGGGCTGGGGATGTGGCTCAGTGGTCAAGTGCCCTGAGTTCAATCCCCAGTACAAAAAAAAAAAAAAAAAAGTTAACACAGCCTGTGAGCTTCATGCAGGGAAGCTGTGCCTTCCTTTTTCCTAATCCCACAACCCATAACACCGCTAGAAGGTGCCCAGTACTCCTGTGATAACCTGCTCATACTTGTTCCACAATTGGGGAATTTGGCAATTTGGTAATAAATCAGGCAACTCTAGTAATTAAATTGATACTCTATCGGGGCTGGGGTTATGGCGCAGTGGTAGCATGCTCGCCTAGCATGCGTGAGGCACTGTGTTCGATCCTCAGCACCACATAAAAATAAAGATATTCTGTCCACCTACAACCAAAAAAATAAATATTTAAAAAAAAATTGATACTCTATCATTTGAAACTATTCTACAGAAAAAAGAATTCAACAAACCCCAGCCCAATATCCTTTTAGTTAAGTTATAGTCCTGTGGCAGTAATGACAAATAACAAAGGCTTATAAAACACTCCATCAGAAGTAGACTTGGCTAGGTACTTTAAGCAAGTTTATCTTGTTTCAACTTCCCCATGAAAAAGAGGAACATCAACTTGGCCAATTTGAAAATTCTCCAGTAATGTCTAGGAAATCAATCATTATTGGATGTATGACCTAGAGTTTAACAGCTCAAGTAAAATCACAATGTGCAACATTACCTATTAGCTACTCTCAGCAGTGAAAATCTTAAGTTTGACTCACTAATTTAAAAAAAGATTTAACACAAGTGTCAAAAAAATTAAGATTAACAACCAAAAAATATATGCATTTTAAACAGCCCAAATTTTATTTTACAAACCAATGACAGCTACTGGAAGATGCTTAAACCTTAGCTAAGCCACATGAACAATTAGGCCATACAAGTACAGAAGATCTAAACATGCTTCAAAACTAAAAACTAAGTTGTATGTCCTGAGGGCATACAACTTAATTTCTACCAAAAACACACTTTTTTCCAAAGGGCTATGGGAAAATCAATTGACAAAAGCAGATTAGACAAATGCAGCATTAGACAGAAGTCTCAATTGCTTAATACAAGATAAATAAACTCATCAGTTTTAAAGGTTCTGCATCCATTTAAAATATTTAGTGCAGGAGTCGGGTAAAAAATGATTAGGATGATTTAATCAAACTCTGAAAGCTCCCACTGGAGCTAAAACAAATTTACAGTCCAGGTTATAGGAATCCAAGTTACATGGCAAATTATTAAAAGTAGCACAGAGCTATTATTGTCATACCAAGTTCATGCTTAGGGTAATGAGAAAATGCTGTTTGCAGAATTGATTACATTTAATTCGTTTCCCAGCACATCACACACAGGCAGAGAAAGAGCAAATGCTGACCCAGTCAATCTCACTGCCTCGGTCTGCCAGCCAGGGGCTGAGGCTCTCTCTACACTCCCTATAGGGTTCCCAGAGCCTCAGGCCCCTGTGAAGGCAGCTAGCCCTGGAGGTGAGAAGGCACAGTGTTGATCCACAGGCACAGGTTCAGAGCCCTCAGCAGATCTGCTCCACCAGTGATCTCTCCTGGAGAAAGGATCTGAAACCCCCCAAACTGGAACAAAATGAGTAACATCCTGCCAGGAAGCCCTAAGAAACTGGCATTCTTGCCTTGGAAAAGAGCTGCACTACTCAGACGTGCAGCACACCCTGTGCACAAAGCTGTGTTCTGAAATGCCAGGCAAGCACTTGTAGTGTCCATGCAGTGTTTCAGATGCACCATGGAGTTGAATCATTTAACAAAGAATTCCACTAGGAAGATTCTGGTAATTTGAAGTAGATACCACTCCCCACCCCAATCTGTAAATTGTAATACTGAATTTTTATTGAAGTAAAGCACACTAAATCAAACCAGTTACAAAGATACAAGTGTCACACCAAGAAAACATTTTCAGTTATGCTGACAGCCCAAATGCTTTCCATTTTTCAGACAGTTTTTAATGCCATGGGAAAAAATGCTCACGTTAAAATGAAAAAGCAAGATACAGTAGCATATATGCAGTATGATCTCAAACTATTAAATAATTTTAATATTTATACATTGAAAAAAGGACTGAAAG
Source organism: Geosciurus inauris (assembly GCA_004024805.1). Classification (NCBI taxonomy): domain Eukaryota; kingdom Metazoa; phylum Chordata; class Mammalia; order Rodentia; family Sciuridae; genus Geosciurus; species Geosciurus inauris. The sequence continues at coordinate 30,905 of PVHX01008559.1, read as the reverse complement.
AAAATGCACCAAACATGTAACTCCACGTGGGACCACAAGATATACTTTTTGGAAATTTTCAAATATTCTAAGAAATTAAGTCAGAAAATGAGAAAATTGAACTCAGATATTAAACTGCTTCATAACTACCAACAGATGACTATTAAATAAGTACTAGCTACAAGAACTGGCTGAGGCATGGCCACACAGCCTTTTACACTGCAATTAAAAAAAAAAAAAGCCCAACAAAATTTTATTGCAGGTTCAAGACAACTCTGCTTTACTGACTGATGTTATAAGTTGTTAGGTCCTACCTCCAGAAACTTCAGTGTTTAATATCTAACCTTTTTCATAAGAAATTTTAATGCTACCTTAATTGCCTTAATTGTTCTTGTTCTTAGAGGCTGGTGCGAGGAAAAGACAATTTAGAAATCTCAGCATTCAGAGGAAATTTAACTAAAGACTCCTTGAAATACTATAACCAACTTTAAGCAATTAAGAGATTGCTTTGGTGCATTAATCTCTTACATCTTAATTTCCAACCAGTTTTTAAGACACATTTTAGTATTAAATAGCTGTCAATAGTTCTGTTACTTGAAGATGCAGACTGCAACATTCAACAAGCATTCAATGAAAACCCGCTGTGCTCCACACTGCTAGAGTGTGTGCTTCCTCAGAGAGCAGGACAAAGACGGTGGACATAAACCCTCACTGGCCGCTTCTAACAGTCCTCAGCCACAGAACACTGTTGGAGTTTCTTCTATAATGGGATGTCAGTTTCAGAATCCTGAATCTAAACATCTGTGTTAGCTGTCAAGATAAATTTTTCAACATTTAGCTGCATCAATGGAAGTGACAGGAAAACATGGGGGGTGGGGGGGCACAAAACAATTGATTAAATTCCTTAACATGTAATGAGTATAAATTGCCTAGGCAATTTTATCAAGAAAGACTTGCTCTCACAAATCTGGTAACTGTCCTTCAATCTCTCTCTGGCAAACATAGGTCAAATGTTTTAACAAAAAGGTACAAAAACCTGGCCTCAAAGGAGAAAGAAAAGTCAAGTAGTTCAGACTGCCTAAACTCGGCTTTCCACAAACTCTAGGGTAAAGCAAGCAGCCATTTTATGCTTTGAGTTTGACAGACTAGTAACTTGTCTCATTTTTTTTCTGGGTAAAAATTCCCATCTGACCCTATACCCCTGAATCCAATTTCAAATAATTATATTTCCTATAGGGTCTCTATGCCTTTTTCCGACCAAGAAACTGAAGCACCTTGATGATTTAAGAGAATAAGGATTCTCATATAGCCTTGACTTTGTTAGGAAGATAAAAAACCACAACCCGAAAACAGCCCATCACTCCCCAAGGCAATGCACTGTTCCTCTACCTACATTCAGACGGACACGATTCTATTAAGCCAGAAACTTCCTCAGATGAGCTTATCCCCATTCAGCACCTACCCCTACCTCCAATAAACAAGAGCACTTGGTCTTCACTGTGTTCAGCAAATGCTGGGCTATAGGAAGGGCCACGCAATGACAAGCACTCGCTTGTCTGAAAGTAGCCACACTTTCTCTGCACAAGGATTTAATTGGAGAAATCAGAACTTACAACAACAAATTCACAAAGAAAACAAAAGCATTTTTAAGCCCTTTGTTAAAGGCCTTAGCCTTTGACTCTAAGGAGCCACTGTCTTAACTAAGTACTTTCTCAAAAGATATTTTTCCTGGACCTGGTGTGGTTCAATGGTAGAGCACACACTTGCTTGGCATACGCAAAGGCCTGAGTCCAATCCCTGGCATCACAAAAAAAAAAAAAAAAAGCCATGCCAGGAGTCCCAGACTTCAGAGGCTGAGGGGCAGGATAATCACTTGAGCCCAGGCTGGGCAACACAGCAAGACTTGGTTTTTAAAAATACGTAATAAAGTTAAAAAAATACTTTTGCTTTTGTTTGATTTTTTAAAATTCTCTAGTGTCATATTATAGTGTAGACCACTGAGTTTGCCAAGTCATTCTAAGCACCACACTCCCAAATGCAGTAGCCCACTATACTGTACATTTGCTTTCAACATGAGAGGAATTTAAAATTGAGAAGATGGTACCTTAAAGCCAAGTGCCAATGACAGCAATGGTTCCCACTTGTATCTATGGTAACCTCAGACCCTGCACGTCAGAGGCCTGTGAGTCTGAAATGTGGAATTTTAGAGGGACAACCCAGGCTTAGTGGGGTTAATTCCAAGTACTGAAATCAAGAATGTCATCAAAATCACTTCTGGGACTGAAACCAAGTGCCTCAATTCCCACGTAGCAGTGTGAACCAGGGTGGGACACCTATAAAGACCACCTTTGAGAAGACAGGCTTTGAATAGTTTACACAGTGATACGGGGCTCAGCCTCTCTGGCTCTAACCTCCAGAGTGCACAGCTTCTTTCTTTGGACCCTTTCACAGACTCCTCGAACAAATAAAGAACTCAGAAGATTAGACTCCAACCTGAGGCTTTCCACATAGCACTGGCTTGGCAAAGTCAACTCAGCCTCTCCAATCAGAAAGAAAATGTAAGACTCACCAGCTTATCAACACAGAACAAGCTCAAGATATTAGCAATGTAATGTTCAAATAGTAGTTAACAATAAAAAGCTTTAACTTTCTCTCTGGAGTGCTAGCTACAATTTAAACAGACTAAAAGGAACTTAATTCTCTTGAAAGCCACTAGGAAGAGAGATCTTGGCCCCAGGCAGCATCTGGTTCACTATGCAGGGCAAAGTGGACACTCATGCCAGGACAAAGCTAGAGCTAACCAGTAAGTCTCCTTTCCTCAAGGCAAAACAGCATCATGGTAGGTTAGGTGATTTGACTAGCTCCTCATACACCACCTTAAAGTGTATCCCCATCACAAATGAGACTGGCTGTGAGAGGTTAAGGCCAAAGTTACGTGGGGATGATGGCCTCTACACAGACCTGTGTGCTCTTCCAACCACTGTGGTCACAAACTATCTTCAAGCCTACTTATGCAGATTCATTTATGGGGGGAAGCCCAAGACACAAATAATCCATGTTATTTCCCCAAAATAGAAGCCTTAAGACCTTTCCTACCCTACCCCCAAACCCTACAAAGGAGAGAGTGGGAAGAAAGACACTTTGAATCTACAAATAGAGGTACGGCAGTTAAGAGGATTTATTTTAGAGCCATTTGTTAACGTGCTCCTCTTAACCCAACGAGTCTCTCTTCATCAGTAAAATGGTAATAATCCAGAGTAGGTGTGAGGATTGCAGAAGCATCTCCTTAGCTTGGTACTGATACAACAGACTCAAAAAGAGCAGCTCTAATGCTATAGTCCTCAGTCCATAGCAAGCTTCCAAGTTGTTCTAATGCAAGATTCCTTTCTAGCACCCCTAGATACACAGGTTAGATTTTCTTCTAATTGTAGTCGTCTAAGGACTGCAATCCTCGACTCTTTCCAAACCCATCTCAGTCCCCACCATGCTACATTCATTTTTCAGACCTTTGTGTTTTCCCTGCAGTAACTACACCAGATTCTTTGCTAGCTTCTGCCAAAGCCAGAAGGAACAAGACAAGGCCCCTGTTTAATACTGCCCCAGTCAGCAGGAAAGAACAGCCATGGAAACAAACTGAAACCCTGTTCAGAGAAGGCTTTAGATTTAGAGAATGGGTGATTTGGAGGAAAGCTGAGTCACAGAAGTGACATCTGATCAGTCCTACAGAATACAAAAAAGGACATGGAGTATTCAAGAGATTACACAGTATGGCTAGGATAGCTGACCCAGGTCAAGAGCAGACCATACAGTCCTTGTCATGCCACGCTGAGCCTGGACTTGTCCTTGTTGGCCAAAGAGAAACTATAAGCAGTGAAAAGATCACCCAGTGCTCTCATAGAAGATGGACTAGTGAGTGACTGGGTCAACTCAGACACAGGGAAGCAAGCACAAAGAACCCTACACCCAAGCTCACCTCCTCCAGAGGGTCCTCCCTAAACCCACAGCAAAGTTGAACCTGAGACATCCCTTTCTGCCCTGAGAATATCTTATACCACATTCATGACATTAAAATAAGTCATCCACATTTGCCTCAACAGAAGAAGCACTTTCATTTACATATTCCTAAAGACTGCACAAGATCTGATGAATAGCTAATCCAGTCTGAATTGTCATCTGAGAAAAATGCCTGTAGTACATGCTAAGAGATGTACTCTAAAGAACAATGGGACACATGTTTGGTGGTCCAGAAAAGGTCCAAACGAGATACAGATCAGGAAGTTAAGAGTGAGGTGGCTCCTACAGGGCCTGCAGATGTTGGCAAATAGCTAAGAATCCTGGGAAATGTAATTCAGGTCAATGAACGATCCTCAGGGCAGCCAGAGTAGCATTAAAGAAGATAAAAACAGTTTTAGAAGAAAGGTGACTAAAGAAGAGCTGTCAGGCAGAACACAAAATGGTCCAAGTGAGTTTTGGTCTACCTGAAATACTATGTACACAAAAACAAGTTACTGATTCCACTCTCAGTAAATTTTCAATGTTATTTTAAGATTAACAAGGAAAGGACAAATATCAATTCAGCATGCACCCATTTAATTTCTGAGCCTAACATCCAATGATTGACTAGGTCCCTTAGTATACAGGAATGAAGCCAATGATGCAGACAGTATCAAAATAAAGCACTGAATTGTAGTCTTAAACCTTGCTAACCATTAACTAAAGTAATTTTGAGTGGACTAGAACAGTTTGATAACCATTAATTCATTTATTTATTGTAATAGTTTGATGACCATTAATCTATTTATATAATATTTTGGTACTGGGGATTGAACCCAGAGCAGCTTAACCCACACTGAACTGGATCTCCAGCCCAATTTTTTTTTTTTTTTTTTTTTTTTTTTTAAATTTTGGGACAGGATCTCATTAAGTTGCTTAGAGGCCTCGCTAAGTTGCTAAGACTGGTCTCAAACTTGTGATTCACCTGCCTCAGCCTACAAATTGCTGGGATTATAGGAATATGCCACCAACCCAGAAAATTGATATACTTTTGATTAAAACTGTTTACCTAAGGCTCTCATTAAGCTAGGCCCAAGGCTGATGAAGGTATTTCTCATCACGTCCTGTCTACATGAAATGCTCTGCAAATCTTTCAAGTCTTTGCCACTTTTCTTCAAACAAAGGGATTCTAGGTATTTATGAGTAGATCTGGGGGAGGTATTGGTAGGGTGGGTGTCTAGGACCTGATGAAAACACTATGGGGTAAACTGTCCTCTTTGTAAAGACACAGAACATGAGGAACAGGACGTTTACTTGGATGATCAACTCAAGTCTGCCTCAACATACTGATTCTTTTTTCACATGTCCTTGCTCTATAAAAACTTCATGAATTTGGACTCTCCCTCCAATGAAGGATTTCAAGAACTTCATTTTGACTTTGGTTATAGTTCAGATACAGCTAAGCAAATTATATGATAAGCAGAATTCTACCTTAGTATTTATCCAAATTAAGATGTTTCCAAATACATTTTTTTTTTTAAAATCACTGTGGGCCAGGTATGGCAGCACACACCTATAATCCCAGAACCTTGGGAGGCTGAAGCAGGAAGAACACATGTTCTGTTCAAGGCCAGTCGCACCAACTTAGGGAGACCCTACCTCAAAAAAAAAAGGTTAGGGAGGTAACTCAGTGGTAGAGTGCTTGCCTAGAATGGAAACTGAGTTCAAGCCCTAGTACCACAAAAAAATATCACCTTAACCCAGATTTCACTTCAATTTATAAATTATATAAATCAAATAAGGTAAGAATAAAGTCAGTCATCAATCTACATTACTTTATAATTAACAATGACCTCTTATTGCACAAATTACTTTCCTTGAACACTCAGGTAAGGCTAGCACTCTCCTGAATACAGTGATGTTCCTGCAAACTACTAGCAGAGCACAAAACTATTAATGTTTCTGTAGCTTCTTTGAAGGGGCCCTATTACTTCACCACCAATTAATGTTTTAACTTCATGAATTATAGGTATGAATCTGAAGAATAAAATACATTCTATCTCCAATGTATTAGTGCTACACTACAAATTTATTATAGGAAAAAGTTACTTTTCTATAGAAAGTTCTGTTTCAGCTTTCTAAAATCCTAACAACTTCAACATAGGTCAAAATTATAAACAGTCTCTTCTACAACCTTATCATCACTAAAAATTCCCAAAGTTATAAAAACAGTAAACCACAAGATGTGAGGAAGCGTTAAGGGGAGGGGAGCAGAGCAGCTTTTCAAGGAGGACTAAGCTCATCCTTTTTGCCATGCGCACTGCTGCATTAAGATACTATAGCAAAAGTGGCTTATTTTTTCTTAAAACTATCTTCTACAGGATAGTAGTATAATACAGAAATGCATACTTTAAGTATGGAATGAGTCAAATTCACTTAATGAAAATCAGAATGACTAGGAGAGACAACTACATCACATATTATCATGCAATAAAGTTAATTTGACAAACTATGTACACCTCATTGCTGCTTTTCCAAACTTAAGGGGAAAAATATGAAACTAATTCAGTAGGGACAGATCAATCTCATTTTTGCCTGAACTCCAAATGTTCTGAACAGCCTAACTATTCTAATATGTATAGAACATAGTCTTAAGACTGCTTTCGTGTGACATGGGCTTTCCTGCAATAAGTGGTTTTGATCTTAACTTACCATACACAAACTTGCAATCAGGAAAGTCAAAAACTTAATGCTTTTTCCAACTTTATGTTCTGGTTAAGGGTATAGGAAAGAACCAAGGTTTGTCAAAGAGAATCTCTGCAGGAATTAAAGTTTCAAAGCTACAGAAGCCCTTTGTACATATCCCATTCTTTTTATTAGCAGGTTAACTTTGTTTCAGAAGACCTACTCTATGGCCCAGAAATGTTAACTTTTAACAGGACTCATGATCTAACTCACTAGTTACCTCTACCTGCTTAGTCATCTATTTATGATCCAGGTTTTCATCTTGATTTCAACCAGGTCCTTATTATTTTGCTGGGTTTTCTGCAGCAGTTTTTACACGCTATGGTACAGGTGATAAGTCTCCAGTTCTATATGGAAGTCTGTACTGAACAGCAGCAAACAGACTTATCACTGACTGCATTACCCAGGCTTCTCTAGTAACACTCAGCCCCTTAACCAAGAATGCCTTTTGATGACAGATGTAGCAGGAGAGGTGGTGATGGGCCCAGCCACTAGCTGCACCTCTGGTGATCCTGGCTATCAAAGCAAGGAAGACCTGAGGGACAACAGGCAGAAGGAAACCTGATGACTTCCATCTGTCCCCTCTCACTTAGGTCATCAACTCCCATCCTCTACAGCACACTAGGTAATGAAGGGTGTCAAAGGCAGTTCCCAGGAGAACTAACCCAAAGATTACCTGCTTTACTTGCTTGTCATGGACCAGGCTCTTCAACTATAAAACGTAACAATTCTTAAGACATAAGAACTTCCTCTGACTCAAAAGAGTAAGAAAACATGTACAACATATAAATGTAGAGCAACAAATTCTAGTCAATGTTGAAAAAAGATTGTTATTGTAACACCAGTAAGCTCAAACTAACTTTCTAAAAACATTTAGGACGGGCTAGCTGACAGTCAAAAGTTTCCCATTAAGTTCTTAGCTTACATTCTATTTCAACATTTCTAGAGCAAGTATTTACTATAATAGACCAAAAAAAACAAAAACAGACAATATATCTGGACCTAAACCTAAACGTGAAAATGGGTCCACAGGCACACTCTTAACCATTTTTTCCAAAGAAATATGTTTAAACGGCTTTACCATGCAGAGCTATGGCTTCCCGGAAGGGTTGCAAATCAGTCTCTACAGATGAGCTAGTTTCCGTTGAAGTAGCTCGGTTAGGGGACACTACAGTCAGTCTTGGGGGAGCTCTAGAGTTTCGTGGTGGAGGAACCTTTCCACACAGGAAGCTGATCAAATCTTCTCTACGAATAGTTCTTCTGCGTTTTTTAACCCAAGCCAGCACATCCTTATTGCGTCGCTGATAGCCAATCTGAATTCCAATATCAAAACTTCGCTGATGGGTATCCACACTTTCTATTAGGAAAAAAAAAGAAAAAAGATACATCATGATGATGATTAAAAGCCATACTATATTCCCATCTAAAGAAAAATTTTTTTTGGTACTGGAGATTGAACTCAGGGGCACTCGACCACTGAGCCACATCCCCAGCCCTATTTTGTGTTTTATGTAGAGACAGGGTATCACCGAGTTGCTTAGTGCCTCGCCGTTGCTGAGGCCGGCTTTGAACTTGCGATCCTCCTATCTCAGCCTCCCTAAGTGCTGGGATTACAGGCTTGAGCCATCGCGCCCGGCTTGAAGAAAACTTTTAATAAGTTAACCAAAATGAATTGTGAACTCCGAGGGCTCTTATAAGTAATCTAATAATCGGGAATGTCTGTCAGTCACACCCCAATGTTATCGATGTTTTTTCCCCTTCGTAGCGGAGAATCACATTCTCTTATATTTTAGGCAAGTGCTCTACATTGAGTACATCCCAGCCCTACATGTAATCTAAGTGTTCTAAATTCAGAATTCACATCACATAATCATAGTTTTTCTTTTAAAAAAAAATTAGAAATATTCTTTAGTCAAAATAGCTAATAGCTACCTAAAATAGCTTAGTTAGCCTAATTTAGTTTAATAGTACCAATAATAGCTAAATTATCAAATGTTTATCAGTACTTAGCTTCACATGAGAAAAGTAGTAATTATACCTTGAGATAGGTACTACTTTCCCCTTAACTCCAAGAGGAAACTGAGGTATTCAGGGTAACTCCTTGAAGGTCACAGCACATACAGAAGAGCTAGAATTTTGCTCCCAAGCTTGTGAGCCCATTACCACTAAGTTAGATTGCTCTCCGTCAGAAGAGTAAATTCTCTCCCAGCCAGGAGCCACACAACCCAGCAACTTGGGAGGTTGAGGCAGGAGGATTGCAAGTTCAAGGCCAGTCTCAACAACTTAGCAAGCCCCTATCTCAAAATCAAAGAGATTAGGACCTGGTAAAGCACTTCTGGGATCCAATCTTAACTCCTCATAAAAGGAACCTGAATCTAATGAAAAAATTCCTGCCCTTTGGTGGGTTTATCTAGTTGACAAAAATGTTTGAAAATTCAAGTCACTGCAATTTACTCCTAGTTGGCTGCTGTGCTAGCACAAAATCACTTCCATGTCTTTAAATAAATAACTGAACAAGATGGCTCCTTTATCTCTGAATCTTCTGTGAAAGCAACAAGATACATTCTCTGGCTTTGATTATTTTAATTCCATGTCTGCTACATCTAGAGTCAAGTCTGAAAAGAAAAGCAACACACAATGAAGAACCATGTCCCAGAAAAACAGACAATACTCTAGACATTACAGAGGATCCAAAGCTCAATGAACATGACCAGCCCTTAATGCTGAAGAGCAACAAGAAAATGAAGAGGCTATCCATGACAGGAGTTTTCCCTTAATACTTTCAAATAAAAGGTCCAGGACTAAAATTCAACATCCACTGAGAACTTAAGGCATACAAATTCTATTCTTGTGGTATACAAGAGTGTTTTCACATCTTCTCACCTGCCCATCACAAATCTGAGAAGGCAGATTAGCCTAACTCTGCAGATATGAAAGTAGCCCTAGAGTGAAGTCATTTCTACATTATCTCTACTAGAATAATGGTTTAAGGCACAATAATGACTGTTCATCACTCACAAAGCAGGTGTGAACTCCATTTCAAAGGAAAACAGCCATCTGTGAGGGCAAGACAGCACTTTCCCATCTCTTGGAGAAAGGACTTACAAGAAAGTCAACCTTAAGAGGATGGATGAACCTAACATGATCTTAGAAAGCTATTATCTAGTCCTTGAAAAATCTTGAAAGAGCTGGAGTCATTTAAATGAAATCAAATCATTGAGCAAGTTAAGCCTATCCCAGGCACCCACAGAAAGATACATAAAATGGGCAAACCTAGAAGCAGTCAAGTTTTTACAAACCTGCTCTACCCATAAGAATTATTTTCAATCAAGCTTGTAACTTTTTATTTCTGCTTCCCTATAGTGAGAAAATAAATTTTCTTTCAAGAACCAACCGAAAGCTAAGCATGATAGCACACACCTGTAATCCCCAATACTCAAAGCTGAAGCAGGAGAATCCAAAGTTCAAGGTCAGCCCGGTAACTTAGTGAAACCCTGTCTCAAAATTTTAAAAAACAGACAGGGACCACCCATGATGGCACATGCCTATCATCCAGCAACTTAGAGAGGTGAAGGCAGAAAGATTCCAAGTTCAAGGCCAGCCTCCTCAAGAACTTGGCAAGGCCCGAAGCAACTTAGTGAGACCATGTCTCAAAAAATAAAAAAAAAAGCCAGACATAGTGGCGTACGCCTGTAATCCCAGCACTTTGGGAGGCTGACACAGGCAGAATCGCGAGTTCAAAGCCAGCCTCAGCAATGGCAAGGCACTAAGCAACTCAGTGAGACCCTGTCTCTACATAAAACACAAAATAGGGCTGGGGATGTGTCTCAATGGTCCAGTGCCCCCAAGTTCAATCCCTGGTACCAAAAATAAATAAATAAAAAGGCTGGGGATGTAGCTCAGAGTTTAAGTGTCCCTGGGTTAAATACCTAGTACAAAAAATAAACAAGGCTGAGAATGCATAGCTCAGGAATAGAGCGTTCTTGGGTTCAAACATCTGTACCATTTTAAAAGGGAGAGGGGGGCCCAGAATTGGAAAAATGGAAGAACTGGAAGCATGAAAGGGGATAGAAGAAACAAGCCAAAAGCAGCCATGCAGAGTGAGTGCAAAGGAAGATGAAGCAGGTGCAGAAACACACCAGGCAAGCCAGAGAAGAGAACCTAACCTTGATACAAAACTTGATCCAAAGGGAGGTGGTCACATGAGATGCTTTTAAAAAGCAGTCCTAGGGAAAAAAGAGCTTGACCAAGTTTTGGACTGTTCTGATTAAGGACCCAAGTCCCAATAGGGTTAGGGATTATAGCACAGTGGTAGAGCTTCTGCCTAGCTCATACAAAGCCCTGGGTTCACACCCCAGCATGCACATATATATACACACACCAAAATAAAAAGTCCCAACTGTCAGATCTCCAGGGCTGATGCTCTCATCATAGATTTTGAACAACACTGGAAAACACTATCACTAGTAGCTTGGTTTAGAAATCAACAAATTTTGAACTTCTTTAAGAAATTATGCAGCTCCCAGAATTCCAAGCTCAAAGCCAGCCTCAGCAACTTAGCGAGGCAGCCCTGTCTCAAAATGAAAAATGAAAAGGACTGGGGATGTGGCTCAGTGGTTAAGGGCCCCCTGGGTTCAATCCCCAGTACCAAAAAATCTAAAAACTAATTAAATAAAATTAATAAATTATGCAGCTGATCATTGCACCTCAATTTTTGACCAAGTCTCAACATCAGAACCAACAAAGAGCTTGATAAGAAAATCAGTCATTTTTTAAACACTAACTCGTGGACTACAAAGAGAAAAATCAGATAATATTTAAGGTCATGGGTGAGGGGTACTGGGGAATGAACTCAGGGGCACTCAACCACTGAGCCAAATCCCCAACCCTATTTTGTATTCTATCTAGAAACAAGGTCTGAGTTGCTTAGAACTTCACTGTTGCTAAGGCTGGCTTTGAACCTGAAATCCTCCTGTCTCAGCCTCCCAAACCACTGGGATTACAGGTATGCACCACCTTACCCAGCTAATATTTAAGGTCTTAGGTACATGCTTTTGCACTACTTGGGCTTAACTGGGTTTGACAGCATTAACAGCATATTCTGAAAGCCAAGCCCAATCATTTAAGTATCTAAATTAATCAAACCTGGTATTTCCCCTAAATAGAATGCCTCCCCCGTTGGTGCTAGGGCATTTAAAATAGTTGCGTTTAAGGTAGGCACGGTAGCACACACCTGTAATCCCATCGGCTCGGGAAGCTGAGGCAGGAGATCAGGAGTTTGAAGCCAGCCTCAGCAAAAGTGAGGATGCTAAGCAACTCAGTGAGACCCTGTCTCTAAATAAAATACAAAATAGGGCTGGGGATGTGGCTCAGTGGTCGAATGCCCGAGTTCACTCCCCAATATCCTCCACCCCCCCCCCAAAAAAAAGTTTTATGTAGGACTTCCCCTCACACATCCATATACACAGACAGCCTCCTGAAGACTCAGCCAAGCACTGGCACTGGACACCCAAATTCTAAGTACGGGCACTTCCGGATCCTGGCCCAAAAAAGCGAAGCACTGAAACTATGGATCAGTCTTGTTATCAACACTATTTTACCAAATCCAAAGCCACTGTGGGAAAGAGCCATAAACTTGAACATTAGGTGAATATCCAAGGGTATCAAAATGTCAACCTAACCTTTAACACCACATCGATCTCCTTACTTAAAAAAAGATAACTGATTTATACAATAATCACAGGATATGTCCAATTTTTTTTTAATGTTTCCTCTAGGAATCTGAATATAAACGATTTTAGAACTCTTCTCACTACTGCAGGAAGATGGAGTAGGGGCAGAGTGCACACAATCTCATTATTCCATCAAATGCAGCAACTGCTTACATGATAAACTCAGTTGGAACTGGGGGGTCAAACCCAGGGTCTCGAGCATACTAGACATGCATTTTACAAAGCTATACACTGCCAGTCCTTTAACGCTTTTTGATACTGGGACTGGGGTTGTAGCTCAGTGGTAGAGCACTTTCTTAGCATGTGTGAGGCATTGGGTTCAATTGTCAGTACCGCATATAAATACAACTAAAAAATATTTAAAAAAAAAAAAAAAAAAAAACACTATGCAAGTGAGCCCAAGCAGGTATCCCAATTCCACAAACAAGGAACGAGGCTCAAAGTTGGGCACCCGAGTTCCTTCTGCTAGGTTTTGTTTTGTTTTGTTTTTTGTGGTCCTTGGGGTCAAACCCAGAGCCTTGTGCATGCAAGGCAAGCACTCCACCAACTGAGCTATATAACCCCCAACCCAACTGCTAAGGTATACTTCTAAAGGCAACTACTGACTACAAAATATTTGCCTTTAATTAAACTTACACTAACAATCCAGTCTGAGATGGGAAAAAATGTAATCCTTCATTAGGAACCTGAAGATCTAAGTCAAAGCCAAAAATAAAACTTTTTCCAATTCTATCTAAAATTACACACTACCTTCTCCCTTCTTTTATATTTACTTAATCTTCACCTAGCACACAGAACAAAGGACAACAACTGGGGAGAATCACAGCAGCCATGGATTGTTGCTTGCCTGGCTTCCAGTCCCTCCCCTTGCCATCCTCCTGCCTCAGCTCCACAAGTAGCCAGGGATCACAGCCATGCAGACACCACCATCTGGCAGAGGTTAGGATTTCTACCCATAACCTACACTAAGGTATTATGAACAGTCTCAAAACTCAGTAACATTTTTCCCCAAAAAAGAATCCCAAACCCATGCCATATATCTCCCTGACCATTTGTTTAGTCACCCACCAACTGGCCCACAAATTTTCATTAGGTTCTATTCACCACTAACCTAAACGTAAGTCCAAAACGGCCACATTTGAAGAACACCGTATTAGAGGACTTCGATATAAATCACACTCTTTTTCTCCCCAGTTCTATTCACATTTGCTTCTTTTAGGAAAATATGATAAAGAAGGAACAAACATACCACAAACCTTATTCCAACACAAGAAAAAAAATCTGAAAACAAAAAAGAAATTAAAATTACCTCCCTTCTCAGCAACAGCGAGGCGCTAAGCAACTCAGTGAGACCCTGTCTCTACATAAACCACAAAATAGGGCTGGGGATGTTGCTCAATGGCTGAATGCTCCCCCCAAGTTCAATCTCCAGTACCGAAAAAAAAAAAATCACCTCCCTTCATGTTAATCACTGCTCAAAGTGAGAAACATCTGAGAAATAATTAAAACTCAACTACCAATACAATCAACACTTGGGCATTCACTATATACCAAGTACAGAACTAAGAGCTGTAATTTATGGGTACTTACCCCACTTACATTAAGACAGATGGACACAATGGTGAAATACCTGGCTCCAGTATCTGTCTTCAGCACTACACACAGCTCAGCACAGCGCCAAGGCATGAACTCAGACAATCTGGCAGTAGACTCAAAGACTCTAACCACAACAAAGCTAACCCTCACTGACAGAGCACAAGACACCTAGGGGCAGATGACATTCAAGGAGATACCCAGAAACATCTTTTAATAAGTATAGGATCAAGAGAAAGCTCTCAGTGGATGTCACAGGGCTCTAGTCAACCAATGCTTCAAATATAAATCACACTTTCAAAATATAAACACCAAGAAAACAATAATCAAGAAAAGAAAGCATTAAAAAGCTGAGAAAGAACTATCAGAGAAATGATTCTATGGGATGTGATCAAGCACTGGCTCCCACAGACTGCGTAAGAGCTAGGGCCCAGGCTCCCAGGTTAGGCTGCCCTGGGAGGCTACCTAGCAGGGCCTTGCCCTGGAGGACAACCATCAGTCCAAATCTAGGGAACAAGCAGGCCCAAACAGAAGGAATTCAGAACTAGATAAAGAGAACACTTTCCTAACAAAGATTCACAGACAAATTGAAACCGGTCACCCAATAAATAAGTAGATTTAAGAAGCAAACACAGGGCTGGGGTGTAGCTCAGTGTTAGAGCACTTGCCTATCATGCACAAAGGCTCAGGGTTCTACCCCCAGTACAGGGGCAAAAAAAGAAAAAGCAAACACAGGCTTGGACAAGGTAAGCATAAACTCTGGCTAGATTTAAACCACCTCAGTAACTTCTCAGTTCCCTCTTTAGCTGCAGATATTTACAAACATACTAAGCAAAAGACCCAATGATATTGAAGAAACTCCATCCTCTGGATTTTTAAAGTCAAGATTTTCCTTCCCTTCTCCAAAAAATGAAACCAAACTGCCCCTATCATCTGGAGGACAATGCATTCATTTCACTGAATTCTGTCCTCATTGAGGGGACAACCACCAAGCTTTTTTCCCAAATCCTCACAGCACATTCCAATCAAATCAAGCAACAGAAGTTTAACTTTTCAAAAGCCCACTGGCAATTAAAATGGGCCTTCTGCTAGGTTTTTAACCTCAATTCTGACATTCCTACGTGCTCATTTTAGCTAGGAGTTATCAAGAAACTGGAAGAAGCTGGTCCAAGTGCCAAACTCCTCACCCTGCAAAATGAGCCAGTTTTAGTTTACCAGATAAGTATTTAATTATACAAAATATGGGAGTCCTGCCCACTTAAAGGATTTCCTAACCCCCCCCATTAAGTTAAATATTTCATTTAAAAAATTTACCACTATTTAATGCCACATGCACTTGTAACACTACCCTAATTTTACTGGTTCTATTTAAGTACCTGACTATTCCCAAAGCTGTATGCCTGTTCTCTAAGACCACACCCTGTAGAGGAAAGGTGTAAGCATCTGCAGTCTCACCCACTCTTCTGGCAACAAATAGGAAAAAAGTAAGATGCTGCTACACTTCCAAATTCCACTAAATACAATATATCTATTCCTACTAGATAAAAAGGGATGTGTCATTTTAAGGAAGAGGATACAAAATAAAATAGTTCAGACTGAACAATCCAGGAACCACATTGGATATTTAAAATAAATTAATGTCCCTTAAGTTTTCTAAACAAAGAAAACTAGTAAATAAAGTAAGCAAATTAAGAATTATTTCAAAGTTCAACCTCTGAGCCCTTCTTTTATAGAGTTAGTACTAGCAGGGCATGGTGGCACATGCCTATAATCTGAGCAACTCCAGAGGCTGAGGCAGGAGGATTCCAAATTCAAGATCAGTCTGGACAACTTAGTGAAATCCTGTCTCAATAAACCAAAATAAGTACCAACAATAAAAAAAAAGTAAATAAGCTTTAATGAAAACTGCCAGCTGTCGTCCTAGAGGTATACACTATTAGTACACAACACCAGCAAAACCAGAGAAATTTTCATTTGTAAGTCTTATGTAAGAGCTTTGCCTTCCCCTTCAAGCAAAAAGTTAACTGAAAACAAAAAGCTAGACCATGTAAGGTACTCCCATACAGCCATTAAAAAGCTCTCTGAACTACCAGCACCTGCAATGTACTCAATTGACAGCTAAAAAACATCATGCTAAATGGAAGAAGCCAGACACAAAATAAGACTATATGGCTATTAAGGGGAAACTACACAACAGTACACAGCAATCACATCAGTGGGTGCTTGGGTCTGGGTTCGGGGAAATAGAAATTTTATTTGTTAGTAATACACATTTGCCCAAGTGAAACTATACACCTTAGACCAGTGATTTTACTGTAAGTAAATTGTACTCCAAGAAACTTGAGTTTTTAAAAAATTGAGTTTTAGTTATATTTTTTTCGGAATTCCCTTTCCAGATGAAACGAAGGGCCAGTCAAAAAGAATACCCAAGACCCTGAAGTACTAACGAATATTAAAAAGCAATTTATTCAGTAATCAAAATTGATGAAACTCAGCTACATAAAAACCAAAGCTGACCACCAAGGCACCGTTTAAACTTTTTTTCTGTAAGTCTAGACTATTAGTTCCTCATTCCCTAAAATTAAGATTCTTATTCACCAGTTTCAGTTAACAGCTCTCAAAATTACTGTCCACCAAAACTGCAAAGTCTACTGAAGAAATCTCACAATAAGGGAGGTTCATCCTACAAAATGCTGCCACTTGAGCATTCTAAAGCAAAAATAAGAATCTGAAAATCAAGGAGATAGTCCATAGCTTGTTTCAACCTATTGTATTTTTAAATGCACTAGATTCCATTACTGTTTGAAAGCATGTAATTTCATTATATTTTCATTAGATTGCAAAGCTAAATCCTTTTTCCACAGAAAACTTGCCAAAAATCAAATCCAGATTTCCAAAATCTTCCATATCTGTAATGCACAGCATCTAAAGCCATTGTCAGGAGCACAATGGGCAGGAACGTTTACTTACATACCTTCATTTCACCAAACAGGGGAAATGTACTTCAGAAAAACACCCCCATAAAACACAAAGCTATCAATTCAAAACTGATCACAGATTTCCTGCCAACAATTCAAACACAAGATAGTTTTGAAGGAAAATACCTCACAAATTGCTACAGAAGAGTAGCAGATAAATAAGCACAGACGAATTCCACTTACAATGCTTTTAAAGCATTTAAATGCCAAACTACCTTGCTCTAAATTGCTTGACTCAAGAATATTCCCTGGGGTGGTTCCACTTCTGTTTACCGTAAAAAACAAAACAACAACAAAAAACACACCTTTCCCCTGTTGCCTTTTCCAAGGAGTAGCACAGTTTTAACCCGTGTTCCAGCTCAGGGCCTCTCAACCGAGGCACTACTGACTTTGGCGGCTGGGTAAGTCCTGGCTGCACAGCGAAGGGCTCTCTCGGGCACTGCGGGGACACCCTGCAGCACCCCCTCACAATCAAAAACGTCCCCCAGTGTGGCCATATGTCCCTGGGGGAGGGGCAAGGCGTAAGGGGGTGTCAAAACCGCCTGCAGCCGCTCTAGGACACCACCGCGAGATTCTCAAGTTGCAAGGTACTCGGGGCTGCGGCAAACACCCTGGGAACGCAGGACACACGCCCCGACGCGAGCCGCCCTTCCCCTCCACCGGCGCTACAGCAAGGTTATCTTTACCTTTGTAGAGGTTGGTGACGGCGGTGGCTGCGTTTTGGAAGGGGACCCAGAGAGAAAGTCCTGGCTGCTGACACACTCGGTCTGAAAACGATAAAACAAAACAAAACAAAAAAGGACGAAAGAAAACGAAAAGAAACGCACGCACAAGGACACAGAGACAGAGACAGGGGGAGAGAATGTTATTCGGGCGTCAGTCACTCCGAACGGCCATATTAGGCTTCGCCATTTTGTCCGGGGTTTCGGGATCCCGGGCGGCGCTGGGGGCCCGGGGCCGGGGGTCGCGGAGGGCGGGGACAGCGGCGCGGCCCGGGTGCCGGCGTAGGGAGGCAGCCCGCAGCCCGGGGCGCGGGCACAATGGCCCCGCCGCCGCCTTCGCCATCTTGTGGCGGGGGCGCCTCCCTGCCCGCCGGGCCCGGCCGGGTTGGGTCGGGCCGAGCCGGGACGGGCCGGGGGCTCCGGACCGCGGAGGGCCCGGCGAACGGGCGGGCGGGCAGGGAGGTCCCGGGGCGCCGGCCCCACCCCCGCGGCGCCGTCTCGGGGAGGCAGGGCCGTGGCGCGACCCCCAGCCCCGCGGCCGCCCCGCCCGGCCCCGCCGCCTCGCAGGGCGCGGGAGGTGCGGGCCGGGCGGGACCGGGCGGGACCGGGCCGGGCGGCGGGCGGGCGGCGCCAAGATGGCGGCGCGGCCTCACCTTTGTAGAGCTGGGCCACGGCGGTGGCCGAGTTCTGGAAGAGGTGCCACAGCTTCTGCTGCTTGTGCTCGGGCTGCGCGGCGGCCGCCGCCTCCTCCTGCAGCTCAGGGGACAGCTGCTCGTCCTGCTCGGCCTCAGCCAGGCACTGCCGCTCCCACTTGGAGAACCAGTGCTCGGGCCCGTGCTCCTGGATCTCCGCCTCGCCCTCCTCCTTCCGCTCCTCCATCCTCCGCTGCCTCCCGCGGCCTCGCCGCCGCCGCGTCCTCCTCAGGCGGGGCCCCCGCGGGAGCGTCGTCGTCGAGCGGCCCGGCGGCGAGGCCCGGCGGCCGGCGGCGGCTCCTCGCGGCGGCCCAGGCCTCCTGCACCCCGAGGGCCGGCGACCCCGCCCCGCGGCCCCGCGCAGCCCGGACGACCCCCGCCCCGGGCCTCCCCGCCCCCGGGCCCGCAGACGGCCCTCGCCTCGCCCTCCGCGCCCGCCTACCGCCCCCCCATGGCGCCGCGGCCTCCCTAAGGCCGCCGCTGATGCCTGCCGAGCTCTCCGAGTAACCCGGCCTGCGCCGCCGAGCCCACCCCGAAGACTGAGCAACGTCGTCGCCGCCGCCGCCGTCGACGCCTCTGCGGCTGCTGGTCCCCGCCCTCCCCCGCCCACATGCTGACTGAGAAGCACCGCCCCCTCGGCGAGGCTCCCCCGAGCGGTTGGGGCGCGCCCGCTGCGAGGGACCTCATTGGTCCGAGACGACCGGTTCCGCGTGCCGGCCCCTGAACACAGCGTCGGGATTGGCTCATCGGCCTGCCTGCCTGACGTCATCAATGGGCGGGGGAAAGGAGGAAATGTCAGGAAGGATGAAGGCGGAAAAGAGGGGGAGGAGTTGTCAGTGGTTGCGTCTGAGCCAAGGGGGGATTAGAAGCGCATGCGCAAGGCTTGATGCCCCCGAGCGGCGGTGCGCCGGGCTGGGGCCACGTGACCCCGCCCAGCGACCGCACCCGGCGGGGGCTTTTCCGGCGCTGCCAGGCCGCTGGGGACGCCAAGTCCAGTGTGGCACAGCACTGCTGGCACGGAGGGGCGGGAAGGGTGGCAGAGTGGTGACTCCAGCCCTCGTTCTCCCAGGGAGCGGAGGGAAATGGAGAAAGGGAATAAAACGCGCAATGTGTGCCCAAGTATGCCGAAGGATTTCCCGTCTTTTTCATTTCATCGCCCCCCTTTCTTACTCGGGCAAACCGAGCGTCCAAGGAAAAACGGCTGAGCAGCGGAGTGGGCAGTCCTCCGTCCCCGCTGCCTGCTGCGGCGCGTCGGGGGCCCCTGGGGACGCGCGGCTCAGCTGCGGCCCACAGGCGGGGAGGTCCGGAGCGGGAGGGGAAGCGGGCTGCGCCTGCGCTCCTGGAGCGGAGCGCCCGCACCTGTCAGGGAAGGCACGCCCCGGGCCACGTGCGCCTCTGCGGGCCGGCGCCCCGCAGGCAAGGGGGCGCCCCGCGCCGGCGGTGACCGCACCGAGCGCAGACCCCCTCCTCCGGCGCTGACAGCCGGGGCGCGTCCTGCGGGAGTGCGCCAGCACGGAGCCGCAGGATCTGGCCTCCGCGCCGGGCCTGCGAAGGTCTGGCCCTGGCCCTCGGATGCCACATCGCGCAATCTGTTTTGTAGCTCGTGCCGCGCACCCCCACTGTCCTGCCCAGCTTCCCCGGAACATCGTGCTCTCTGGTGTCTCAGCCCCCTGTCTGAAAGCTCTTCCTCCTCCTATCTCTAGGCTTGGCCCCAGGGGCTCCAGTGCCAGGAGCCCTAGTGAGACCAGCCTGAGGCGGCCTTGCTCACTCCCCTAACATCTATTACTATCTTGAGATATCCGCTATTGATTGGTACTGTGGGTCATCTCACCAAAAAATAGGTTCAAAAGCAGCAGATGTCTTGTCAGTCTTGTTCCTATATGGATCCTAAAAGATAAGGTTGAGAAAGAAAAGGGAGTAGGACAGACCATGGTATGAAGGACACGCCAAGCAAAAGCTTCAAGAACGCTAAGTCAAGGAAGAGGGATTACCCAGGGAAGCTCAAGTCCTTTAGGCCGACACGTGTGGGAGATAAGAGGCAGACAGATTGCTTCATTCAGTATTATTCACCGGCCTATTTTGTGTGGACCCTGCGAAAACACAAGTTGAGTTGTTTTATGACATTTTTAAAAAATCTTTTCAATAGCAATTACAACAGAAAAAAATTTTAATCTTAAATTGTTGGGGGGTGGAGGCAGGGATTGAACTCAAGGGCACTTGACCACTGAGCCACATCCCAGCCCTATTTTGTATTCAGAGACAGGGTCTCACAGAGTTGCTTAGCGCCTCGCTTCTGCTGAGGCTGACTTTGAACTCCTGATCTCCTGCCTCAGCCTTGCAAAATGCTGGGATTACAGGCACCATGCTGGAATTGTGTCACCGCTCCCAGATAATCTTCTGTTATTTTTACAGAGAAAATATTTATCAGGGTTCAGTGGTGCACACCTGTGGTTCCATCCCTCAGAAGGCTAAGGAAGGAGGATAACGAGCTCTAGGCCAGCCCAGGCAATTTAGCAAGAATTTATGTCCAAATTTATAAAATATAAAGAGATAGGGATGTAGCTCAGTGGTACAGCACTCCAGGGTTCAATCCACAGTACCAACAATAACAAAAAAAAAAAAGGGAACTAATCATATACCAGCGTGGATGTCCTGTGTGAAACCAAGTCACAATTTCATCTTTGACAGCCCAGCTTAAGTTTGTAGTTTCTAAGGAATGAAGGCTGCTCTTCTTCACCTAATTCAGACACAATGTGAGAAGCTTCTGACCCTGACTTTTCCTTGTAAAGACGTCTATTTTCGTCCTCAGGTGGGTCCAAGAAGGAATGAAATTGAATTGCAGGAAACCTGGGTCTCTAATAAACATTGAAAAAAGCACTTGTCCACTTGCTTGACACGCCCCCCAGCTATACAAGTCTTTAGGGTCTTTATTTTGACCTCTCAGAATGTCTAAATTCTGGTTTGATGGTCTTAGAGTCCTTAAGGTATTGCACAATAGCTTACTATCAATGCCACTTGGAATGAAGGAATGTTAAAATGACAACGTGTGGGCTGGGGTTGTGGCTCAGTGGTAGAGCGCTTGCCTAGCATGTGTGAGGCAGTGGGTTTGGTTCTCAGCACTGCATAAATAAATAAAATAAAGGTTCATTGACGACTAAAAAATATTTTTAAAAAAATGACATGCATGACCAGCAGTCAACAAATAGAAGGCAATTTCAATCTACAGGCTCCAATCAAACACTGCCTACTCTTCAGCTCAAAAATCTAGCTTCATGAGATTCTGAACCAGGTGATCTCTCCTGCTCCTATTGATATTCTTAAAATGATCCATATTTCAGGCTGGGGGTGTAGCTCAGTGGCAGAACACTTATCTAGCAAACATGAAACACTGGATTCCATTCCCCAGTACCATACACATACACAGAGAAGATCCCCATTTCACACACCAGATTTTTATATAATCACAAGAATAACCATAAAAATTTGCTCCATCACTTTTTATGTATTTTCTTTTTTACAATTTGTTCAATATGAAAGTTGCATAGACATATTCAGAAAAAGTTTAAGATAAAATTTACAAACACACAGTTCCCATCAACTTCCTCCTTTCACAAATGAGGAAACTGAGTCTCAGTTAAATAACTCCTGTGAAGCCACACAGTTTACAGGGGGGACAGCCAGGATGGAAGGCCAGAGGCAAAGGGCAGGAAGGAGGAGCTGTGTGGGGCACTCTCCCGCACTCTGGGGGAGAGGAGCCACCATGAACATTGTTGCTAAGAAGTCTCCTATTTCCCCACAAGTCTGATCTTTCAGTGAGCTAGGACAGTGAGGGAAATCAGACCTAGCCAGTCTGAAGCTGAGCACAGAGGTTGTTTTCCTCTAGAAAACTCTGGGAGTAGGGATGTTGCTCCATGGTAGAGTACTTGCCTAACATAGACAAAAGCCCTGGGTTCCAGCACTGAAAAAAAAAAAATTTTCTTTCTCATTAATAAGAGCCTAGCAAAACCCAGGACCTCGAACATGTTATACACACTCCCTATCAGTGAACTACCCCCTCAACCCCTGAGCAGAAAAAGTTTGACCAGAAGTGTCAAAGAATCTCAAATCTTTTTTTTTTTTTTTGGTACTGGAGATTGAACTCAGGGGCACTCGATCACTGAGCCACATCCGCAGCCCTGTTTTGTGTTTTATGTAGAGACACGGTCTCACTGAGTCGCTTAGCGACTCACCGTTGCAGAGGCTGGCTTTGAACTCGGGATTCTCCTGTCTCAGGCTCCCAAAGTGCTGGCATTACAGGCTTGCGCCACCACACCTGGCAAGAATCTCAGATCTTACATGGGAAATAGATTTTTCCCAAGGGTGTCTAAAAACTGAGCACATTATAGGATAATATACACATAATGGAGTCCGCTAGCTCCCTTCTCAATTTCCATTCCACCATTATTCTTTGCTAACAGAGCTTAAATTTTAAGTGGCCAACATGTTCAGCCTAATGACTACGTTTCCCAGCATCCTTTGCAGCTAAAGAAGGATGATGAAATAATAAGAGGAAGTCATTGGGTGGAGCTTCCAGGAAAGGTATTGAAAAGGAACTGACTTAGCTTGCCCTCTTGCTCTATGCTACTTCCTCCTTCCTGCTCCCTGGAACACAAACAAGGTATCCCAGGCTGCAGCAGCCATCTTTGACCATGAGGTAACCTTAAGGAAGGAAACATGGGCTAAGAACGGTGGAGTAGAAAGTAGGAAGTCCCTGATGAAAGAGTTTGTAGCCGTCCCTGGGCTAGTTACCTCTAGACTTTTCTTTTTTCTTTTCTTTTTTTTAATAGGCAAAAATAAACCTCTGCATTACATAAAGCAACTGTGGTCAGGTCTCTGCACAAACTAAACACAATTCATGGTTCTTCACAGCACATAAAGCTCATGGTAATTTGCAGATTGCTAAACGAATGTGATGTTTCGTAATTCGGAGGGATTTGAGGTTGTTTGTTTTTGCTTCTGCTTTGCCCACTGTGCTTACTCAACTTTTATCTATGATAACAGTATGTTCCTTCCCTGGTCAGTCCTAGGCGTTGAACTGTATCTGCAAGTCGCTGCCAGTTCTGACAGAGTATGCCGGATAACAATGTGATCGCTCACTCCGAGTGCTGCGTGAGGCTGAATCAGAGGCAATTAAGTGCATTTTCTGAAAGTCTGCCTGTGGCCTTCCCATCTTGTAGCCACAGTGTGGATGGTTCCTTGGAGCTTGGATTGGAGTAGGCTTTCAATACCTCACAATCAACTTTTTTTTTCTCTCCAGTGTCCCAACTCCTAACATCTAAATGATTCCTTGATTTTCTTGAAAGCAATTTGTTCTAAAAGTGACGTGGTTCTGAAAACAAAAACAAAGACTCAAGTCCCCTGGCCAACTCGGACTTCTCAGGAGTATCAGCTTAGCAATGAGACCAGAATAAACACAGCAGCCACACTGTCTTGACCAGGACTTGTCTCCTAAAATAGCAGTAATGCAAGCCCTTGGGTTCAAGTGCAGAGTCTACTCAGGTCTGTAGGTCTGGGTGGGGCTGAGGGTCTGCCTTTCTCACCAGCCCCAGGGATGCCCATACCGCCAGACCACACTGCATCTCGAGCAGGGCAGCATTTCCCAGCCAAGCTCACAACACGGGTCCACGCCTCCAATGGCTCATTCTTGTCATTCAGATCTCAGTTCAAATGCCCCCAGTCCAAAAAAGTCTCCCAGCTCTTGTTACTTTCTCTTGCTTCACCTTGATTTCTCTCCACGGCACTTTCTCCATCATGGGTTGAATGAGGCATCTTCCTCCTCTTGGTGCCTGAAGGCCTCTTCCTCATGGCTGCGCGGTCTGTTCACACATCCCTCAGGAGCGCCCTGCATGCAGCAGGCACTCAATACACATCTTCCTCTTCTCCCTCAGTTGCAAAGTTCTACCAGAGAAGAGCTAGACTCGTCGCACTCAAGACTTTAGAAAAGGCGTCTATTTCTGATAAGGAAGGAACCCTTCATCGACTATGAAAAAATAATTTCAAATAATATGGAGAGCAGAATAGTTGCCTGGGTTGGATTCCCCTGAAGCAAGACCTGGGACAAGGATGTAAAGGCAGGCAGATTGGGAGGTGACCCTGCAATGGGAACATCAGCAGGAAAGGACAGAGTCCAACACAGGTACATCCTTGGGCTGGTTACCTCTAGACTTTTTTTCTTTTTCTTCTTCTTTTTTTTAATTGCTCTGTCAATGTTATTTGGAAGTGATGGTTCTGGGAGGTCATTGAATCATGAAGTCTTTGCCATCACAAATAGATTGATCCATTCATGGATTGATGGATTAATGGGTCATTAAAGGAGTAGCTTTTTGTAAAATTGAGCTTGCTCTGTCTCACCATGTGATGCCCTCCACCACGCCCTGGCCCTGCTGGAGGCCCTCTCCAGGAGCTGAGCGCACCTGGGGCCATTGCTCTTAGACTTCTCAGCCTGTGGAACCCTAAGCCAAGTAAACCTTCATTTTATTTTATCTTATTTTATTTTTGGTACCGGGGATGGAACCCAGAGGTTTTACAACTGAACTACATCCCCAGTCCTTTTTATTTTTTATTTTGAGAAAGCTTCTCGCTAAGTTGTTTAGAACCTCACAAAGTTGCTGAGGCTGGCCTCAAACTGACAATCCTCCTACCTAAGCTTCGCGAATCATTGGGATTATAGGCATGTGCCACCATGCCCAGCTAAACCTTTATTTGTTTATTTATTTTGTAAATTACTCAGTCTACAGTATACCGTTACACCAAAAAAAAAAAAAATAGACCAAGATAGAATCTTACTCCTTTCCTGCAATAGCCTATCTGTTCATCATCCCATCCCCAGGGTCACCTCTGGAAGCCATGTTTTGGAAACAATAAGCAGTCCATGAGTTTCAAGCCTGTATACAACTAGGACAAATTGCAACCTCCTGAAATCATTTTATTAATTGCGATATAACTCGTATACCATAAAACTATCCATTTTGAAGTGTGTATTTCAGTGGTTTTAATAATAAAGTCATTAATGTCATTATGTTGTACAACTATCACCTTTATCTAATTCCAGAACATCTTGATGACCCTTATCAGAAACTACACACACGGCAGCAGTCATTCCCCAGCCCCTAGCCCCTGGCAACCGAATCTACTTCCTCTCTAAGGATTTGCCTGTTCTGGATACTTGCCACAAATGGAAGCATGTAACCTTTTGTGTCTGGTTTCTTTTCCTGATTGTAATGGTTTTCAGCTTCATCCATATTTAGCACACATCATGACTCGGGAGGCTGAGGCAGGAGGATCACAAGTTTGAGGTCAGACTCAGCAACTTAGTGAGGGCCTGGGCAACTTAGGGAGACCCTGTCTCAAAATAAAAAAATAAAAAGGGAGCCGGGCGTGGTGGCTCAAGCCTGTAATCCCAGCACTTAGGGAGGCTGAGACAGGAGAATCGCGAGTTCAAAGCCAGCCTCAGCAACAGCGAGGTGCTAAGCAACTCAGTGAGACCCTGTCTCTACATAAAACACAAAAAATAGGGCTGGGGATGTGGCTCAGTGGTCGAGTACCCCTGAGTTCAATCCCTAGTACCAAAAAAATAAAATAAAATAAAAAGGGTTGGGAATGTGGCTCAATGGTTAAGCGCCCTTGGGTTCACAAAAAGAGAGAGAGAGAGAGAGAAAAAACACGTCAGCAAGGTACTGGGGCACTTGTCCACAGTAGCAGTCAGTCACGCCCACAGCTCAGCACTTCATTCTTTTTTTTTTTTTAATATTTTTTTAGTTGTAGATGAACACAGTATCTTTATTTTATTTATTTATTTTTATGTGGTACTGAGGCTCGAACCCAGGGCCTCACGCATGCGAGGCAGGCGCTCTACTACTGAGCCACGATCCCAGCCCCCAGCAGCACTTCATTCTTCTTTGTGACTGAATAACACTCGATCCTAAGGTCAGATCACCTTTGTTCATCCATTCATCTATCAGTGCACGTTTGACTTCATTTCACTTTTTGGCTCTTACCAGCAAGGGTACTTGAATATTTGTGTGCAGGTTTTTTGCTTGTTTGTTTGTTAGGGTGCTGGGATGGAGCCCGGGGCTCCGGGCATGACGGGGATGCTCTGTCACTGAGCTACATCCCAGCCTCGTATGCAAGGTTTTGTGGCCACATGGTTGCAATACCTTGTGTGTCTCGCATGATTTCTTCTGTTTTACGTTGCTCCATTCTGGTGGCCAGGGACAAACACACCACCACCTTCAACCATCTTCAGGCTGCCCAGGATTCGCACGTGTCACCGATTTTCCCCAAGGAAGCAACCATGCCGAGTCCAACACTGGGGTCAGCAAGAGAGATGGGGAGTTGAGGCTCTGAGTAGCCAGGAACTCAGGAGATGCCTAGCCACACACGTGCCGTGTCTGTGCGTGCCCTCGGAGGTGTGAACAGGACTGGCTGGCTGCTCTCTCACTGCCTCAGGACTCGATGGGAGAGCCCAGAATCTCGGGCCTGCCCACATGCATTCATACAATTTCATACGTGTGCATGATGTAAAGGGCACCTTCCGGATGGTTCTTCCTGTGGTTCACAGCCTGAACACCCACACCCTCCAGCCTCCCTATCAAGGATGTCTACACGAGACTGTTAATATGCATCATTGCTCTCCCCTGCCACAATGAACCAAAGATCCTGGAGCTGATTCTCTTGGTCAGGAATTTAGAGTGAGACTAGAAGTTGGGAACATTGTCATATTAATGGCTAGGTCATTCTCCCTTTCCTTGGAAAACATAAACTAGTCCAATAGCCTTCTCCTCCAATTCCTTTCTTTCTTCTTTTTTTCTTTCTGTGCAGTACTAGGGACTGAACCCAAGGGTGCTCTATCACTGAGCCACATCTCAATCTCCTTCTATTTTTCTTTTTTTAATTTTGAAACAAGGCCTCACTAAGTTTCTGAGGCTAGCCTCAAACCTCAGCCTCCCCAGTTGCTGGGATTTCAAGGGTGTGCCACTGCACCTGGCTTCATTTCATATTAAGCTAGAGCTTGCTGGTGCCTACCTAACATGTGCACCATCCTCTGCTCTACCATTAGCATTTCAGTGGTTTTCTTTCCAGTCTTTTATATTCACATAGTTATTGCCTGTGGTGACTGGAGCCAGCTGCTAGGGGCTTGGACGGTCTGTTGTGCACATCTCTGCCCCACTGACATCCTGAGGTGGATATCAGAGCCACCATCAGAGGAGTATTTACACCAAGGAAATTGGCAAGTGCTACAAATCAGAGACCAGTTGTTAAGCATTTCCCAGTACAGCACAGATTCACTTACAAGACATTGGTTTACCCTTTCGTGTGTCTACCAATGTCTTCACACTCGCCTGTGGTGCACCAGGAACTTTCCCTGGGATAGGGAGGCAGATGATGCCTCAGTAAACACACACACATGCAAGACAGTTATAAGTAATGAAAGAGGGCAGAGAAAATTATGTGAAACAAGTGATAGATTTGTCCTCCTTTTGTCCTCCCTACTATATCATGAGCATTTCTCTATAGTTAAAAAGATCTTCAGAGGTGTCTCTGCCTCCTGATCATCATACCCTTGCCTGCTCTCCTCCGCAACCTGCTTCCACCATAATGTTCTGCCACCTCAGACACAGAGCCATGGAGTCGACTGTCTATGGACTGAGCCCTCTGAAACCATGAGCCCCAAATAAACTTCTTCTCTAAAAAGAGAGGCATTATTCTTAATGAACACATAATATTTATTATTTCTGAGAATGTTCTTCCAATTTATGGAAGCAGTCTCCTGTGGTTCAAGATCTCTCAACTTCAATACCCTTGACATTTTGGGCCAAATCATTCCTTGCTGTGGGGGCCGCCCTGGCCCTCCGTGCTGTAGGAAGCTGGATAGTATCCCTAGCTTCTCTGCATGAGAGGACAGTAACACTGCCTCCCCCACTACCCTCTCCTCCAGTGATGACCAAAAATGTCTTCTGGGGGGCAAAATCACCTCTAGAGAGGATCATGGCTATAGTTGGATGTATTTGACTTTATTTGTGGTACTTTTTTTTTTGGTCCTGGAGATTGAGCCCAGGGACACTTAACCACTGAGCCACATCTCCAGCCCTTTTTTTTTGCATTTTATTTAGATACAGGGTCCTATTGAGTTGCTTAGGGCTTCACTAAGTTGTTGAGGCTGGCTTTGAACTCATGATCCTCCTGCCTCAGCCTCCTGAGACACTGGGATTATAGGCGTGTGCTACCATGCCTAGCTTACATAACTTTAAATTGGCAAACACAGCCCTGTGTATCCAGTTTCAACTGGCAGGTTCATCAAGTAAGAATGGGATATGTTTGAAAAAACAATTGCATCTGTACTGAACATGTAGTATAGGTATTTTTTTGAGGGGGTGTTTTTGGTTTTTTTGTTTTATTTTTTATTTTTTTGGTACCAGGGATTGAACTCAGGGACATTCGACCACTGAGCCACATCCCCAGCCCTGTTTTGTGTTTTATGTAGAGACAGGGTCTCACTGAGTTGCTTAACACCTCGCCGTTGCTAAGGTTGGCTTTGAACTCGCGATTCTCCTGTCTCAGCCTCCCAAAGTGCTGGGGTGAGCCATCACGCCCGGCTTGGTGTTTTGGTTTTTTGTTTGGTTTTGTTTTGTGTGTGGTTCTGGGGATTGAACCCAGGGGAATTCTACCTCTGAGCTACATGCTGGCCCTTTTTATTTTTTATTTTGAGACAGGACCTCATTAAGTTGCTGAGGCTGGCCTCGAATTTGCATCCTCCTGCCTCAGACTGCAGAGTCTGTGGGATTACAGGTGTGTACCCCCATACCCAGCTCAGTCTTTTTTTCTGATCATTATGCTTTGAACAATCCAGCAAAACAACTATTTACATAGCATTTGCATTGTCCTAGGGCATTATATGTAACCTATGGGGCTGATTTAAAGTATATGAGAAGATGTGTATAGATTATATACAAATACTCTGTCATTTTATAGAAGACATTTGAGCATCTAAGATCTTGGTTTCCTCTGGGGTTCCTGAAACCCATCCCATGCAGATACCGAGGGACAACTGTGTAAGGTTCCAACAGGGAAGAAGGTTTCTGAATGTGGCCCCTGGACCAGCAGCATCAGCACCATCTGAGAACTTGTTAGAAATGAACAGTCTCAGGTACTTCTCCAGGTAATGGAACTCCAGGGAAAGACCCAGGAGATATGTTTTGTGTTTTTTAGTTTGCTTGTTTGTTTGTGTACTAGGGATTGAACTCAGGAGTACTCTACCACTGACCTAAATCCACAGCCCTTTTTATTTTTCATTTTGAGACAAGGTCTCACTAACTTGATGAGGCTGGCCTCAAACTTCTGATCCTCCTGCCTCAGCCTCTCCACCGCTGGAATTACAATTATGCACCACTGTGTCTGGTGCAATCTATTTTAACATGCCCTCTAGGGGATTCTCCAGTTTTCAAACTGCTCGGGGCCCAGGAAGATTTCAGAATTCAAAACTGCTTCTGGGACTGCTGAAGTCCTGCAGTGTGTGGCTGTGGTTGCGACACAATGTTTTCCCCACTGGCTAATCCTCAGTGGGTGCGAGTGATTAGGGCAAATTAGCTGTATTCAGGTGTACTTTTGACTTAAGTACCACCTTACAGCTCAGGATTACCAAACACTGCTTATTTTTACCCCAGAGAGGCTCTAGGAGGCTCCCAGCCAGAAAGAAAGTCAAGAATAGAAAGCTATCGGGTCATCTGACTCCACTCAAAAACCACGGCCTTGTGATCCAGCAAGGAGGATAAACCATGGTTCCTTAAATAAAGAGCTCGCTGGTCTTTTCAGAAACTGAAGAACCACAAACACAAGGCCAAGGCAGGGCGGACCCCGAGCAGCTGCCTCTTGCTCTGGTTACCGTCTCGTGAAATGGACCAAGGTGACTTCAGCTCAGAATGCATTCACAACTTAAAACCCCAAATATGGCAGCCTGGCATTTGAGAAGACAAGTTGCCCTCCCTTCCCCCGGCCTTGTCCTGCAAAGCAAGACATCAGCACAGAAAGAGTCCTCTGATGGTCCTCTAAACAGGTCAGAAAAAGGGTAACCGCACCAGGCCAAGAGGAAAATAAGTCCTTACCTCTGGAGGGACATCTCAGGGATTCTTCCGTCTAGGTCTGCACAAGTGTGCTTGCTGAGTTAACCTGGTGTGTTACCCGAGGGCACACATGCTCCATCCAGTTACTGCTGCATGGCTGTCTGCTGTCCTCAGACCTGAGCATAAATAAGCCCGAGTTTCCATATCTTTAGGTCTTCATTTCCAAAGTCTCCATATCCCACTGAAATCTTACTGAATAGATTTGTTGATCTGTCTTTTGTTGTAGGGGCCTTCAGCCGTGAACCTAGCAATGAGTGAGAGAAGATCACTTCCTCCCCTACATCTTCTGTGGTTCTTTTTTTTTTTTTTTTTT